>JALIGW010000029.1:972500-1172500 GCA_023053685.1 Diadophis punctatus similis
CAAGCTGGAAAAATGATAACCAAGTGCCTCTGATTGTGCATCAAATTCATAACCCTTATCGATAAGTAAACATGGCTTCTCCCAATGAATCAGAGAGCCAGGGTTTCCTCTTGAATGGTGTTTGGTCCTTAGGCTTAGCTCCTGTATTTCTTTCTTCTAGAAATAAATCCCTGGCATAAACCAAACAGCCCTCTGGGTCACAGTGTAGGGCAGGAATGGGGAACTTCTGTAGACGCTGAACACCTGCCATTATCTAAGCATGGTCCTTCCAGTCATTGGACCTTGTGGCACGAGCAGAACTGGGAGGAAAAGGAAAACCTGAATGCTATGCCTTTCCTGGGCTTAATTCAGAGGAAGACTTAGCCTGAGAATCTTTACCCTTAATCTCACCCCTTGTCTTTTATTAGAGAATAAGAATTAAACGTTAACAAGTAAGAGGAGAATAACATCCCCATCCACAGAACCACAGTTGCTTATTAGCATTAGGGTAAAACACCCTGAAAGGTAAATTGGACCAGGGGAATCTTCTCCATTCTGAAGTTAGGGAAGGCTTAGAGATGCTGTTGGAGCCCTTAGAAACAGGATGGGAATTACATAATAGCACGTAGCACTTAGACTTCTATACCGCTTCACAGTGCTTTACAGCCCTCTCTAAGCAGTTTACAGAGTCAGCCTATCGCCCCCAACAATCTGGGGTCCTCATTTTACTGACTTCGGAAGGATGGAAGGCTGGGTCTACCTTGAGCAGGTGAGAATGGAACTCCTGGCAGTGGGCAGAGTAGCCTGCAATATTGCATTCTAACCACTGCGCCACTATGGCTCTTTGTAGGGGATAGCAAAGCACATATTTTTGTGGCCCAGCAAATGGGCAACTATGAGGGGGCAGCGGGCCGGTCCCATTCTTCCCTCCTTCCCAAGTTAGGACAATCATTAACACCTGCAACCTGAGCCCTTTCAGGAAATTAAACCGCCTCCTATCCGGCCAGCACACTGCCAAAAAGGCTGTTTCTCACTTCAGTCAACTGAATCATCCCCTCTTCCCACATAGCTTTCGTACGATCTGGTTCTTCTCGGTGCTGAGGGGGTGATAGAAACTGCTACCAACTCACCAACCGCCTTTTTCCTACCGACAGTACTCCAAATGGGCTTGTCATTGTACACAATATGGTGGAGGCTTCTGTCCAAAGGGACAAATTGTAAAGTGGGAGTCACCCCTAAATCAGCATGGCCCGATGAGCTGCAGCAGAGAGGCTCTAGTATCCTACATTACAGCTTTGACAGTCGCCTGCCAAACTAGTATTAGACAATGAGACAGCCAGCCAGAGGGAGTTCCTGTTTCTTGAATCATTAACTAAATAGCAGCGAAAATATTTCCACACATAGAACAAGAGAAGACATTTAGACTGAAATGTCTCCAAGACAGAGGAACTCTTGTAAGTTCAACCACTCTAATTTTGTTCTGTTTGGTGAAGCTGCTCCAAGTTGGCCCCCTTAGTGTGTACTCCATTCCTTTCCAGAGATAAATCTACAATATGTGTTGTAATGCATTTGGATTTAGCACCCACTCAAGATTGTATTTCTCTGAGCACGGTCCAATGAACCAGAGAATCACATGGCAGCATTTTTTTTTTCCAAAATGGAACTGACAGTTATTTAATCAAGCAGATGAAGGTCATATCCTATATGAGTTCAAAAAGGTTAGAGTTGGAAAACCCTGCCAGTTCTAAGGGCCATATTTGCATGACGTGCTGAACCACAGCTAGACTAGCATATTAACAAGGGATTTTATGTTGTGTGAAGAACCCAGCCAATAGGTTTCAGAAGGCTGTTTCTAACAAAGATATTATGAGCTTATCTAGATAAGGGTCTTAGAAATCTAATTAATGTTTAATATTTGCGACGATAACTACTATAAGTTCTGTACATTCTCAGGTTGTCTCAGAACTTTAAAACAAGTTCAAATCCCCATTGCTTTATGTTTGGGGGAAGTTTAACATTGCAGGTGGCTTCTCAAACCCAACTTTTATTTGTACATATGTCCAAAACCTGGAGGAAAAGGCAATCATGCACAGATGGCCATCTAATCAGAATCTGAAAGTTCTCAACACCACCACATATATAATGTAATGCCCGTAATCTACAGAAAGCCCAGTGTACTCAATTGTTTCCATTAAAGAGAGAAAGATTGTGCACATTATAGGACTACCAGATCCAGGCTGCAGAAATTCAGATGGTCAGCAGATGGCGGCAAAGAGACAGGAAATTCTTCTCTCTGTGGCCCTCTTGTGGCCCTCCAGATTCTGCAGCCCAGCCTAATGGAAGTCCTGTTAGAAAAGGAACAGCCTTATTACTCTTCAGCTGTATCTTGCATCTTCCATGCATTTAATATATGATCCTGTCTCGTGAATGTATGGTGTAGTAGCCAATCACGATAGCTATAGTTTCTTTGTTGTTTGGTGGGAAGTGTGTATTCCACCCCTGCCCCCCCCCATGCCCGATTTCTTGACTGAGGCATCTGTGGGGTCAAGGGGCCAAGGGATCAGTGATGAAAACAAGGTTGTGCCCCATTTGTATACAGATAGGCCTTGTCTAGTAACTGCCTCATTCTACAATCATTCTCAATTATGGCAATGATGAAAATGTTTTATGACAAGCCTTTACATTTATGACTTTTGCAAATCTGCAAAGCAAAGGAAACTTGAAGTAAGGCGTGATTTCACTTAGCAATTCCTTTGCTTTACGACCAAATTGCGGTCCCAACTGTGGTTGCCATCACATGCACAAATGGAAGGGGTGAGGCTTGTGTTGCAATAGTCCAACACTACTTTCATCATTTGGACAAAAGGCTCCAATCCTGTTCCCAAATCTGTGTTGCTGAAATAACTGCACCATTGTTTGTGCTGAAAGACGGAGCATCAGTGAAGCAAGATAAATGTCTAATGAAAAGTCACGATTGTAAGGCAGATCCTTTTGGATAGTTTTAAGAGTGAGTCTTGAGAAAAATTGGACGTGGAAGCAAAAAGAAAGAAATGAAAGAAACTGTGGTGAAAACAGAACAACCGCAGGAAGGAAAAAAAAACGAGTCCTGTATTTTTAAAAAAATAGTAAAAGACTGACCGTTCCCTCAATGGAATGAATGCAGAATGGAAGTAAGAAAGGTGATATGGATACTGCTTAGAACAGAGTGAAAGGATTATGTTGTGAAGCATGTGGGGTTACAGTACACCAAGAGAAAATATGAACCGGGATGCCAACCCTGTCCTTTTCATGTGTGGTAGAAAAAACATAAGACCATTTCATTAACACGATTGTGGATTTGGGACATGTGACGCAGTGCAGAGTTGCTGCACTCTTGGTTCATAAAAAAGTTGTCGGTATGACTAAAACCTGTAAAAATCTGAACAACCATTAGATGGCATCAAATTGATAAACTCTCACCATTGCCATCTAGTGTTTATCTGGGTTTTTACAGTTCAGATGTGGTAGCTCTAGTGTTTAAGATGATTCAAATGCTCCAAGTGGTGAAATAATGTAAGACGCCATTGCCCTTAAGATAGAGTAGCCCTCTGGCAACCTGACAGAAAGTAAGTCAAGAACATGGAATTAACATACTGGGTACATTAGAAAGCAAGTAATAACTCTCACTGTTTTAAAAAAAACTCTTTAATGAACCTTAAAATGTGAAATGTGGCATGCATGATACAAATACCGTGCATGAATGCGTGTTTATATGATAAGAAATATTTATTTCTCTGAAGTCTATTCTGCTACCCATGGAGAAAGAAGTTTCTGGATTTTGTATTTTTTTGCTTTCTAGTGTGAAAATTGCTCTTGGATTAATTTATGTGAGTGTGATTTTCTTTTGCCAGTGACTGATCTCCAAATGAAGAGGCAAAAGTTAAGGTGATAGCACTGCTCTCCGTATGCTTTGGTTCTGGTAGACAAAAGGCTACAGTGGCTTCCAGACAGAAATGCAGAGTCAACAAGGGATTGGGTTGATTTTTCTCCCCATCCCTGAATGATGTTGTAATTAATAGAAGAGAATATTTGTAGCTCAGGGGGTGAACTGTGGGGTCCTCGGTGCTCTCTGAGCTTGGTCGCTTGCTTGTGCAGCCAAACCCAGAGTGTGCCAAGGGCACCACAGATGTTGTAATAATGGAAAGGATGACATTCTGATATTGCCCTATCCAGAGATGGGCAAACTATGGTTCTTTGAGGATCTGTGGACTTCAACTCCCAGAATTCCTGAGCCAGCCATGCATGCATGGCTGGCTCAGGAATTCTGGGAGTTGAAGTCCACAGGTCCTCAAAGAACCATAGTTTGCCCATCCCTGCTCTATGCTGTCTGGGGTTTTCTTCTCTTGAACATGAGGGGATAGAAGAGGGTCCTAGACTTTCTCTACCTACCATGTGGTTGCATTGGTTAATCTGGCAATAGCAGTATTTCTCAACCTTAGCAACTTTTAGATGGGTGGACTTCAACTCCCAGAATTCTCCAGCCAGCAAGTTGAGAAACACAAGAACCAAACATGTGGCAATCCAGGCATGCCAGTATCTGCAGTCTTAAGAAGATTGGAAACAGGCAAAGGTATGAATAGCATATTTTCTCTGATTTCTTAAATGAGAAGAAAAGGATAGAGGCAGAAACCTGGGGAACAGAACAATGCAATCAAGTTCTGCATGGCAGGCAAGGAGTGATTGAGTGGGCACTTCTTTGTCTTCAGCTACTACAGGGAAAAAACTCTTTCGGACTGATTAGCTGCTGGTTCCCTGCATACAAATTTGCCCCATCCCTTGTAGCCTTCCAATTGCCAAAACGGTCTCAAAACAGTTGAGTGGGGTACTGAATGGAAATGGAAGGGCTTGGAAACAACAAGGCTGATGGGCAGGACAACTGTAAAGTTAGGAGCAGCAAGTTCACATCGAAGTTCATTGAAAACAACATCAACTGGTCTTTATGGTGCAATGCTTACCTGTTCGACTTTGGCTATTATGATGAGAGGCTACGCAACCCATCTTGCTACATATCCATGCACAATGCTCATTAAGGCCTCCAGTGAGGGAATCAGTGCACATAGAATATATGGATCAGTATTTACAGCAGACCTTAAGAACAAGGATCTTCAAAGTCAGCTACACAGAAAATGGAAGAATATAAGGGGCAAAAGTAAACATACTGCTTTCAGGTTTATCCTCTATCCACCTTGCATCCTATTCCCCCCTATACTCCCCTTCCCCCCTATACCCCCACTCTCCTCCTCCTCCTCCTCCTCCTCCTCCTCCTCCTCCTCCTCCTCCTCCTCCTCCTCCTCCTCCCTGTTACCAGTACTGACCCCTAAAGATTACCTGGACAAGTCCTACACTTTTCTTGACAAGATAGTTTGGAAGTGGTTTGTATTGCCTTTTTCCTAGGGGTGGGAGAGACTGACTAGCCCAGGGTCACCCAGCTAGGTTCCTGCCTAAGATGGGACTAGAATTCATGGTCTCCCAGTTTCCAGCCTTGACCACTACACTAAACTGGCCCTCCTTGGCTCACATAGTAGCCTTTTTATTTCAGAGGGAAAGCTACTTCAGATCAGTGGACAGTTCAGATAAACTAATGCTCAGATAAGAACTCGAGAACTCACTGGGGAGAGATGAAAGATAAAATGCAGTGATATTAATCTGTCCTCTATGCCTTACTCTATTATCCTCATTATAACTATAATTGCCTTGTGGAGCTGTAATGCTAATGATGTATCTACACCCACTTTGCCCACGGAATCCTACATTCCTAGGTAAAGTAGTGAAGGCTGCAGATTATTAGGTGATGTTTGCAGAATGAGGAGTGGAGGTGAGGCTGCACAGCAAATTGTGTTCCTGCTTGGCAAGGTAGGAGTGAATAGACTAACAGACCCACTTTCTGCTTTTGGGTTGTGAAGGCTAGTGGTGAGAGCCGTGGTGGTGCAGTGGTTAGAATGCAGTACTGCAGGCTACTTTTGCTGATTGCTGGCTGCCTGAAGTTCGGCAGTTTGATTCTGACCGGCTCAAGATTGACTCAACCTTTCATCCTTCCAAGGTCAGGTAAAACGAGGACCCAGATTGTTTGGGGCAATATGCTGACTCTGTAAACCGCTTAGAGAGGGCTATAGAGCACCGTGAAACAGTCTGTAAGTCTAAGTGCTATTGCTGTTGCTTCTTCCCATTCTTATTGCTACCTCTCCATGGTTCCCTGGCTGACATTTCTCTTATGCTGATCCCAGCATCTTCATTAAACACCCCAAAGCCATTAAGACAGAAGGCCACTGGGACTCCCAATTTGGTTTTGTGTATTTTCTATGTAATACAGTACCCTAACTAATACCGCTTCACACACGGCTTGCTTTATTTAGGAGATTGCATCTGTGAAGGAAATTGCTTCTCTACAACACCACACATGGAAACAAAGGCTCAGCTTTCTGTTTTGCAAAATGCGTAGGCAATAGCCCCAAACCCCATGGCCACTGCAACATAGATTATTCTGAAAAACACATTCACATATGGCAATGCCTACACAGCTTCTTGCCATGTGCAGTGCTAGCTATGTAGGAAATTAATTCATGCGGAAAGAGCCAAGTGCCTTTTCTGGGGAATTTATAATTTCAGTTTCTCCTTGATCTATACAGAAGAGAACATGCTATAGGAATGCACACCTTACTCTACAGCAGGGGTGTCAAACTCGATTTCATTGAGGACCACATCAGGGTTGTGTTTGACCTCCGAGGGCCGGGGTCGGCGTGGCCAGGGTAGACGTGGCCAGCTCGACGTCGCTCGTGTCATGGGCGCCTGTGGTGGCCCAAGCGCTCTGTCAGCGAAAATGGGCTCCTGAGCTCCGTTTTCGGCTGCGACGGCCTCCTGCAACACTCTGCCAGCGAAAACGGAGCTTGGGAGGGCCGTGTGCTCTGTTTTTGCTGCTAAAGGCACTGCGGGCCAGTCCGTTATTTCCAGGGCAGCCATGCGGGCCAGATCTAAGCACCCCATGGCCCACGGGCCTTGAGTTTGACATCCCTGCTCTACAGGTTCAAATTACCAAGTAGTCGTGTTTTAAGAGTTTGGGCTTCCTTGACTTTAGCAGAAGACTATATTAGCTGTTTTTACTACCAGATAATGTCTCCAAGTATATGGTGATCACTAGTGGTCCTTTGCATTTTTGTAGCTCAAATCTCATAGTCCAATTTCGGAGGATCCATGATTTGAATCAATTTGTAAGGATCATGGAGACGATGAAATGCCCTCCCGCCACTCCTCCCATCATTCAAGAGGCTCCTCTCTTCTTCCTATTTGGTCTTCCCAAAGTCTATTAAACACCTGTCAGTCAGGGAAATACTTAGATCATCAGCCCCAAACACTGATTCTGTGGAGAATCACTGTTCTGCAAGAGCTGAATAAGTGCTCCATGAAGAAGTTAATTGATTCCTCGGTCGCCTGGCAACTGATAATTTTGGGTGGGTGCCTGAATATAAAAGTCTTTCTCTGTACTAACCCATCTATTCCAACAATATATTCAAAGTTCCAGAATACTCAGTGGCCAGATGAATTTTGAAAACAGTTCTTGATATGGTTTACACATTTTCTCATCACTTCATATGTAAATGAAATTTCTTAAGACCCTTCAACTCCGGGGGAGTGTGAAATGAGGAGGCCTTGTTTTAACTAGCGTGGTAGTGTGTTTTACCTAAAAAATATATATCCTGGGGTTGGAATAATTTTCCATCTCATGCCAGCCTACTTTATTTAGAAAAACTATTCAGTGCAAAAGTAATGTTATTCTTCCGACTACAGGCAGAAACCTGGCTTACACTGATAACACAGAGGTGATCCTGAAGGTTCATTGATTGCACAGGAGCACCTCATTTATCCAAGTGTAACAATTACTTTCTAAATCAGGAACATTTAGTCTGGCACGGCAAATTCATTTTCAGCCGAGGATCCTCTGATGCCCCTTCAACAGAGAAAAAAACAAGTAGCTGCTATTGCACACGATTCCTCACAACCCAGAGGAGTAAAAAAAACCTAATTTGTGAAAAATACAACCTTCAGCTATTATCTCATTAATAGTAATGGCTAATAAACTATTAATCCCTAGCTATTCATATGTGTTTATCTATTTTTATTCATTTTTTATGTCGCCCATCTTCCCCACAAGGTGACTGTGGGTGGCTTACAAGATTATAAAAAAATAATAATGAAAACATGAAAACTATACAGAATAAAATATTATTAAAACTGTACTAAAACTGCAACTAAGAGAGCCAAGAGACAGACGGGATAGGGATGAGGGCTTCTTACTCCCATCAGCCACCTCCAGCAGTGAGTATCTCTCTCACGGCCCCAGGCCAACTGGCAAAGCCAGATTTTGATACCCTTCCAGAAGGCCAAAATGGAAGGGGCCATTCTCGTCTCTGGAGGTAGAATGTTCCAGAGCGATGGGGCCACAGTGGAGAAGGCCTTGACCATCCTTGATCCTGCCTGCTTTAATTCCTTAGCAGACGGGATCCATAGCAGGCCTCTTCTGCTGGCGCAAGTTGGGCAGGCTTGTCCCATTGGGGAAATAGAGAATATTTCCTGGGCAAAAGCCGCAATACTTTATGTGTTAGAATTTACCAATCTGATCACTATTATTAGCAATAAACTCCTTTTTTCTCTAATAAAATGCAACTATCTCCCACAGTCATAAGAAACAAAGGACAGATTTTTAAAAAATAAGAAAAAAAAACTTTTTTAACTTTGCATTTTAAAAAAATCACTGTAAATGTATATATTTAATCCTAATCTAAAGTGACCAGATTTTTTTTTCTTCAAGCGGGACACCATTGACAGGGGTGGGTTTCTCCATTTGAGTTTTGCCCTCTGCGCATGCGCAGAACGCTGCGCATGCGCAGAGGGCAAAACAGCAAATGTCGGCGTCCAGGTGAGGTGGGGGGGAGGGGGGAGGGGGGACGCGGGAGGCCACTGTACGTCCTACCTACCTGGGACTTTTCCCGGTAGCTTCAGTCGCGTTCCTTGCTAATAGCGCCCAGAGCAGAGCAGCCCCTCCCAGAAGATCGCGAGACGTTATCTTTTGGAAGAGGCTGCTCTGCTCTGGGCGCCAATTAGCAAGGAACGCGACTGAAGCTACCGGGAAAAGTCCCAGGTAGGACGCGCGCCCCGTCCCGTCCGCCAGTCCTGCCCCCCCCCCAACCCCCCCCAACCCCCAGCGCGAGACGCGCGTCCTACCTGGAACTTTTCCCGGTAGCTTCAGTCGCGTTCCTTGCTAATTAGCGCCCAGAGCAGAGCAGCCCCTCCCAGAAGATAACGTCTCGCGATCTTCTGGGAGGGGCTGCTCTGCTCTGGACGCTATTAGCAAGGAACGCGACTGGAGCTGCTACCGGGAAAAGTCTCAGGTAGGACGCGCGCCCCACCCTGCCCCGCCCCTTTTGCCGCGGCACACTTAGCATGGCCTCATGGGACAAGTGCAAAGTGGCGCTCCCCCCCCAGGGTTCGCTCTGCCCCGCCCCGCGCCACCCTGTGAATAGAGGGGACTGAATCGGAAGCCTGTTGCTCGGGCGCGCGTCTGGCTGGAGGAAGAAGCGGGGGCTCAAAAATCGGGACTTTTTAAGAGGGCGGGCGGGACGCGGGACAAAGCATTAAAAAGCGGGTCTGTCCCGCCAAAATCGGGACGTCTGGTCACCTTATCCTAATCCTCAAAATAAAATAACTACTACGTTATATCTATTTCACAAATTGTGGCTGTGTTTGCATTAACTGGGATAGTTATAGCCTCAGAATTTAGGCTTATACAGCACATTTAACTTCCCAGATTATCTGACACCAGATAATGGGATAAGTGACTTACTTTGGCTCTGCCCAGGTTAGATCAGCTGTGTTGTGTGAACTTGGTCATCTCCTTTAGAGACATCATCGCCTCACCTTTCTTTCCCCTGAGGCAGTCCAATGTTCTCCTAGAAGACCAGTCAATTCACCACAGTTATTTCCTCTTTGTGTGAGCATGGCAGCCAGGCAACTTGAGTTTCCCATTTCTCTTTCTATTTATTAATTTGACTTGTATGGCCATCCAATTGGAAACATTTATGATGGTTTACATTGAAAACTCAGTAAAAGCCAAGAGTTAGAACGCAAGAGGTATAAAATCTTAACAGCATTATGTGGAAGTATGTTTATAAAACTATTGCAGCCATTCTCACTAATCACTGCCCAAGAGCATTATCAAATAGCACGTGGCCTTTCTGGTGGGGAAAAAAGGGCTTTCAACACCTTTATACAGCAGAGCAGGGATTGGATCTTTGGGAAAACCAAATGTCCCCTACTAATTCCTTCATTCTCAGATCTTTTTTTGTCCTTTCATCTGAATTCTTCTTTTAGCCCATAGCCACTGTGTTTTCCCCTCCCCCTGCCATTCCATATGTCAACCATATGTCCTTTTTCAAAAGGCACTTTGTTTTTCCTTGAAAATCTTCAGATTACAGATTAACAGAGTTGGAAGGGACCTTACAGGTCATCTAGTCCAACCCCCTGCCCAAGTACTTTTGCATCTCATCTAAGAAGCTTATTCAGTTCAGAACTTCTTCAGAACTGAAGAAGTTTCTTGGATCAGAAGCTAAATGTTTTCAATGAAAAACAAAATCCAGTTGCTTTTTGAAAAAGCACCTTCAGGACAACCATGACCTGGATGACTGAGAATCTCCATAGACATGTCAACCTAATGTAGCATCCATCTCACAATGGATCTTGACTAGCTTCTCTTCTCTCCCTTTCTTTTAGTCTTCCTTCCATGTCTTACTCCTACTTATGGTTGTAATTTAAAAATCGACTTACACAAATAACTTGGTGCTAAGGACACTGGCATGGCAGACACCATGGAACTCCTCAAGGGTGGCCTTGGTATCCATGAGTCCCATGATGGAAATTCTTGTGCAATCTTTCATTGTGAGCAAAAAAAGTGCTAAGAAAAGTGCTATATTTTATGGGAAAGGATTCAGCATATTTTTTATAATATGTAGTGTTAAATATCATCCCAAGGTTCATAATTATATATACATAGTCCAGATTATGTGTTCACTGGAAATGAAAGTTAAATAAGCTCCAGATGAGGTTTTTTTAGAATAGAATAGAGCTGGAAGGGACCTTGGAGGTCTTCTAGTCCAGCCCCTTGCTCAAGCAGGAGAACCTATACCATCTCAGATAAGTGACTGTCTAGTCTCTTCTTAAAAACCTCCAGTGATGGAGCACTCACGATTTCTGAAGGAAAGCTGTTCCACTGGTTAATTATCCTCACTTTTAGGAAGTTTCTCCTTAATTCCAGGTTGTTTCTCTCTTTGGTTATTTCTAACCATTATTTCTTGTCCTGCCCTCTGGTGCTTTGGAGAATAATTTTACCCCCTCTTCTTTGTGGCAGCCTCTCAAATACTGAAATACTGCTATCAGTATTGTCATTGTATAATATATAGTTATATATATGGTAGTTATAGTTAAGCACAAAGAAGGCGACAAGATGTGAACAAATTAGGGCCAAGAGAAGGAAGAACTGTGGTCTTGTGAAGGAGCCGAGGTGGCGCAGTGGTTAAAGTGCAGCACTGCAACCTACTTCAGCTGACTGCTAGTTCAGCAGTTCAGCTGTTCAAATCTCACCGGCTCAAGGTTGACTCAGCCTTCCATCCTTCTGAGGTCGGTAAAATGAGGACCCAGATTGTTGGGGGCAATATGCTGAACTCTGTAAACAGCTTAGAGAGGGCTGTAAAGCACTATGAAGCGGTATATAAGTCTAAGTGCTATTGTACTAGAGTACTAAGTGCTCCTTGTACTAGAACTGTCTACTCCAGAACTGTCTCTGAACTTGAGTTGGAAAGTGTGACCCTCAAACTCTCATGCTTTATAGTTTTTTTCTGATCTTCATAGGCCAGTCTTACAAGCATCATTTAAGATTTGCCAAGTTGGTCCTAATACATCCTCTTCTGTTTCAGCCGCCAAACTCATTTATTTCTGGCTTAGCTGCGACGTCTCTGTAATTGCACTAAAGAAAATCTGTTTGAAATACTGACACTCTTCTGAGGTGATGGGGGACCTTTTTCCTCTTTGGCAAGGACTTTTGCCTTGCCTTGGGCTGAATCTAGTCTTGCCCACACCTCTTTCATAGACATTGCTATTATTTCTTAGGTCTTTGAAGAGTAATGGAGAAACTAGACAAACACATACCATGTAAACTTTTTAAAAAATACAGATAGGAAGGGGGCACTAACTAAATATGTGTTTTGCACTTTCTTATTGGTCAGCTGGAAAGAGCAGTGGTGGTCTCATTTTCAACATTTCAAAATCAGCAGCAGTGCAGATGGTTGTAGGTTGCCTTCAAAAAGCTTCAGGGTTGCAAAGAGCAGTGTGGAAGTGCCCTGTGACTTTAGTCAACTCAGTATCTGCTTTATTGATAGTCAGGGACCCTGACCTCATTCACACATAATGAATAAGGGCACAATATTTGCAGAGGCCATCTATTTAATCTTTATTTTTTCTAACATTTTACAGTAACTAAACCATTTCTAAACTAAACTGCACCAGTCAAAAAGAGGGCCGTGAAAATATTTACAGACCCCTCGCATCCTGGACATAATTTATTTCAACTCCTACCCTCAAAACGATGCTATAAAGCACTGCACACCAAGGCAACTAGACACAAGAACAGTTTTTCCCCGAACGCCATCACTCTGCTAAACAAATAATTCCCTCACCACTGTCAAACTATTCACTAAGGCTGCATTACTATTACTATTAGTCTTCTCATCGTTCCTCTCACCCATCTCCTCCCGCTTATGACTGTATGACTGTAACTTGTTGCTTGTATCCTTACAATTTATATTAATATTCATTGTTTCCTGATTGCTTATTTGTACCCTGTGACAATCATTAAGTGTTCTACCTCATGATTCTTGACAAATGTATCTTTTCTTTTATCTAAGAGCATATGCACCAAAGACAAATTCCTTGTGTGTCCAATCACACTTGGCCAATAAAGAATTCTATTCTATTCTATTCAGTTACTCATCAGTTCTTATAAATAGCTTATTACATGTTGGAGGGGCAGTAGTTTAGTGATGATAGAAAGATGCCTTATAGACAACCATGAGGATGTGCAAAAATTATGTTGTGGGAATGGAATGTTCTGGAGGACTTGGGACATTATCTTCCTCCTCTGGACTATGCCAATTCAGCTGTCCTGAGGTAGTCCAGCAGTTTTTCAGAAATTAATTCATTGAATTAGAACTGGCATTCCAGATATGGTCCAGTGTTAAAATAGGCTTATTTCATCTGGAACATTTGGGTTCAGAGAATTAAGTTCTTCAGATGAAGAAATCAACCCAGAACAGCTGGATTGGACGGTCTGGAGGAGGAATGGAATATTCCAGAATTCTCAGAACATTAAATTTTGCAACTCCTTAAATGAACAGCCTCATTGTCAGGCCAACCTGTTATGATTTTCTCTGATTGACAGTGAATCTCCAGATAAGGAGCAAAGCCTTTCTCATCACATATTTTTTTTAAATCTTGTGATAACATCAAATTGAAAATGGGACTTCCCTCATGCAATTCAGCTGCATTATCACAGCAAAACAAATGTGACTTACCTGTATGGTTAGTAACCATACTGCATTTTATTAAATATAACACTCAGTAGGGGAAAGAGGAGATTTTCATTAGAACTACAGAATGTGTGCAGCAGAAATTTAAGTCTTCTTTTTCCTCCATCATCACTTTCATTTAGATAAAAATCTCTCCTCTGCAGACTATTCAATTTAATAGTCTGCACAAAATAGACTGAAAGTTCACAATGTAAATAACATATTGGCTCATTTAGCCCATAACTATAATTTATTTCTATAATTTGGTAATCTAAGGAGGTTAACAGAATTAACAGAATATCACAGTTGGGACAGACCGTGGAGGTCTTCTAGTCCAATTACCTGTTCAAACAGGAGACCCTATACCAGTGGTTCCCAACCTTTTTTTGGCCATGACCCACCTAAGCATCTCTAAAATCCTGATGCCCCCCCCCCGACATAGAATTCTTACTATTCAAAAAGTGAACTCCTACTCACGCGGAGGAAGCCTAAAAGGCCATTAACTTGGTTTAAACAAGGTTCCAATTGCCCCCATTAAAAATCAAATTGCCCCCCAGTGAGGTGTGGGCCCAATATTGGGAACCACTGCCCTATACCATTTCAGACAAATGGCTGTCCAATCTCTTAAAAACCTCTAGTGATGGAGCACCCACAACTTCTGAAGGCAAGCCGTTCCACTGATTAATTGTTCTGTCAGGAAATTTCTCCTTAGTTTTAGGTTGGTTCTCTCCTTGATTAGTTTCTATCCATTGCTTCTTGTCCTGCCCACGGGTGCTTTGGAAAATAGCTTGACTCCCTCTTCTTTGTGGCAGCCCCTGAGATATTGGAATGCTGCTTTCATGTCATCCTCAGTCCTTCTTTTCATTAAACTAGCCATACCCAGTTCATGCAACCGTTCTTTATATGCTTTAGTCAACATTTCCCTAATCATCTTGCTTGAGGTGAAAAGTAAATTGTGGGAGGCCCTCTGTGGTATTATAGTGCTCCACACCTATTCATCTTAATGGAGTTGTGAGCAGGATTCTTTTATTATATCTATATTTTTAAGTTGTTTCTATCTTTTGTATATGTGTACTGAACCTCTCACTGATCTATTTCTACTTGCTGAGTTTCGGTGGCTATACCAGCAATCACTGATGTCCTCATTTTGCCTCTCTTCTTTTTCTTTTTTTTTAAGGACTCACCTGACTTTTATTTTTGCCCTCCAATTTGGTACCTAGCCATTGGATCTATTCATTGAAGTACCATCCTAATAGAAAACACTGCAGAAACACCTAGTTCCGGACTGAGTCCTCTCAACCTTCACTCTTCACTGGCTTAGTTGAAGAAGAGTGGCAGGAAGGAGCTTCCATGTAGGTTTCCTTAATTCTGCACTCAGGACCATAGTCCTTCCCAATATACCTATCCATGGAAAAAGAGATGATTGTGTTATCCTATAAGGCAGAATGGCCACATTTCTGGGCAGGATGCAGAGTTTCCATACCACATATCAGTTGCTCTCCTTATATTCTTGCAATTGTCCTATAAGCTGTGTGTGTGCATGTATGTGTGCGTGCGCGCCTCTCTCTTTCTATGTCTATGTATGTGTGTGTGGGTGTGTGCAGGGGTGGGTTCTCGCTGCCGGTTTGCTTCCTGATGTGGCATGCAAGCGTGCGCGCATGTGCAGTGCTAAAAACCCAGCTTCTGCACATGTGCAGAAGCAAAAAACAGCTTCTGCGTGTGCACAGAAGCTAAAAACAAGATGGTGCTGCTTATGGCGCTGCCGAGAGAGCTGGTTCGGGGGCATGGCTGGCCTGGGTTGCTGCCAGTTCTAGCTACCCAGGCCGTCATATTACTACCGGTTCTATAGAACCGGTCCGAACCAGGAGGAACTCACCTCTGGGTGTGTGTCTATATGTATGAGATGGGGAGAATCACTTTCTCCATCTGGATTTTTCAGGTCCAACAATGAAAGAAAGGGAGAGAGAATTTTTAGAGCACAACTCTAGAGTTCAGTAATTTGCCTGCCTCCAGTGTCTCCACAATCATAAATGAAGAATATATAATTGGATAGTTGCCATGTTGTGGACACCTGCCAACATAATAATTCCTGTAGATTTCTACTTGCTGTAAGCAAGGGATAAAACAAACACAGAGACATTCACAATATGTAAATACTGTACATATACAATTGCATATGCAAGGGTTTTTGTTCTCATCAGGGTTAAGTGATTTACCGTAACTAAAAATTGGGGAGATGGGATCTAAAGGAACATATGTCCGCCTGTCTTTTGCTGCTCTAATAAAAAATAACCCCCTCTATTACTGCTTTAAAACACATAATTTTAAAATGTGAGATCCCACTTTAAGCATCGCACACCGTGGACACATCCAAACAACCATTCTGTCACCCAGTCTTTCTGAATTCTGCTTGGAATGTGCTGATGGTGGATCTGGACTGTTGTAATTACATTCAGCTCTATTTAGATATCAGAATTCTATGAGCGCGGGGGGGGGGGGAACACTCTGCAACAATAGCAAGTCCATAGAGCTTTAGAGAATACCAACAAATAAGTGCTTGCACTTTCTAGCTCAGAGTTCAGTGTAGAGAACTGTTGGCTAATCAGACCTTGCTTGTGGGCCAGTAACTGACTGCCTCATCCTGATTCTTCAGGTTTGTGGGCCTACTTATAAATACCATTTCCCTCTTCATCCAAATAATAGAAGATAAAATATTTAATAATGTAAAATACAATTTAATATTGTCTCTTGCTTCTGGGTTTGCCTTGGCTGCAAACCTCCATTAACTTCCAGATGTCTAATGCTCACATGCTGGTAACTCTCCTGTCAGCACAGATGGAGCCCCAGGAACAGTGAGGTGAGGTGAGCCAAGAATACCTCCTGTGAGAGAAGCAACACCCCCACACACACACACACCTTTAAGCACAAGGCAGTACTGAACCATTTCTGAAGCAGCAGTGGCAATCTTGAAATGGAGGCTGCATTACTGGCCCATGGACAAATCAAAATTATTTGCAGCTGTAACATACACAGGTCTATGTTAAAGTGACCAGATTTTGTTTTTAAGCGGGACGGGGGGGCGGGCCCGCCTCGGCGCCATTTGAATTTTGCCCTCTGCGCATGTGCAGAACGCTGCGCATGCGCAGAGGGCAAAACAACGCAAATGTCGGCATGGGGGGGGAGGCGGGAGGCCTTTCCTCGCCTCCCGCCTCCCGCCTCCCCTTCGGGAGCCGGCAGTGGCTTGGGCTGGCTGGCTGGCTGGTTAGATGCGAAGTCTCATGGTCCGGGTGAAGATCGCTCACTACGTGCTGGGGGACACGCTGGGGGTCGGCACCTCCGGCAAAGTCAAGAGCTACGGGGCACGGGGTGGGGCAGGCAGGACGGGGCGCCGGGTTGCAGGCCGGCAGCGGCGGAGGGTCGCTTGAACTCGCTTCCCGCCGCGGACCGCATTCACGCGCGGCGGCGGCGACAGCAGCAAGCCGGGGCCGCTCGCCCGGAATTGGAGTCAGTGAGCAGCTGGGCATCGGGGCTCTTCCCCCGCCTTCTCCATCCTCCAGGGTCGCCACTGCGGGGGTTCCGTCTCTCCAGTGGTGCCTGCGTTGGAAGGGAAGGGGGGGAAAGGCAGCCTGCGGGGCTTGGCACGGCTGGGAGTTGCGAGGCGGCGTAGCAACCGGGCTGTTCCTCCGGGTGTGCTAAAGTGCTTGAGTTTTTTCTCTCTCACACACACATGCACAACCTTCCAACGACCGGGTCGGACTGGATCTCCCAGCACGACTTCCCGGTCATTGGAAGGTTGTGCATGTGTGTGTGAGAGAGAAAAAACTCGAGCACTTTAGCACACCCGGAGGAACAGCCCGGTTGCTACGCCGCCTCGCAACTCCCAGCCGTGCCAAGCCCCGCAGGCTGCCTTTCCCCCCCTTCCCTTCCAACGCAGGCACCACCGGAGAGACGGAACCCCCGCAGTGGCGACCCTGGAGGATGGAGAAGGCGGGGGAAGAGCCCCGATGCCCAGCTGCTCGCTGACTCCAATTCCGGGCGAGCACTCCCGGCTTGCTGCTGTCGCCGCCGCCGCTCACCCTTCAACAGCCAATCAGCGTGGGGCGCCGACAGCAGCGACGTCATCTCTCCGCGCCCGCCTTGCAGAGAGAAAGGCATGGGTGGGTGTTTTAAGGTGACCAGACGTCCCTATTTTGAGAGGGCCTGCTGCTGCTGCTGCTGCCCTTGCGGCTGGGCCCAACCTGGCCATCCTCGAGTGCCTGCAGGCCGATTTTTGGAAAGAATGCCCTAGTCGTGCATTCTTTTAAAAAATCGGGACTTTTTAGAGGACGGGCGGGACGCGGGACAAAGCATTAAAAAGCGGGTCTGTCCCGCCAAAATCGGGACGTCTGGTCACCTTAGTCTATGTCATGCAACACCACCACAGTCCCTCAAAGATAATTTGAAGCCGATTCTCTGAACATCTGGTCTTTGAGTAAGTTAGAAGTGCTGAGAACAAGCACAGGACACCATAGGCCCTGAGGCATTCCCTCGAGCTGACAGGAAAATACAAAAAGTGACAATCAATCACTATTTCCAACTGCTGCCGTTCCTATAATATTAGTAACAAAAGTCTTCTCACTCCTGTGCAGCACAAAAGGGAGGCTGCCACACTCCTCCTTGTTTTTAGTAGATGTTAAAAGTCAATTTGCAAAACTTCTGAGTGGTTACTATGAGGGGAACTTACCCAGCTGCAAATATACTTTTTCTTCTGTTTAAAAGGAGAACAAACAGCAAACAGAAGGGAGAACGTGTCGTCATTTTTGCAGCCAGGTGATGTTCACGATACTTCTAAATGCAGATGTTCGTTGCTGCTGCTGCAGAAATGAGGAAATGTTGCCAGAATTGATCCAGGCCTTCTGACACTTTGCAGAGCCTTGCAATTTTTCTCTTCTGCAGCAGGAACCAGCCAACTTGATGCTCTTAAAATTGTTGTTGAAAGACTGCCAGAAATACATTACAAAACAAACCTCTATTGGAGACTGAGGGGAAGAGAACAGACTAATGGTTACACTGATTTCAGATCTAGGTGATGGAGTGAGGCAAAGGTTTCTGCTAGTGGGGAAACAAGACTGCCCCCAAAACTTCATGTTTAAAAAAATAGCAAAAGAAAATACCACCATAAGCACGAATAATGCTTACGGTTTAGGTGACACATTAAGACAAAAATCATAACCATATTATAGTTGTGGAGTCCTTGACACTCTCTGAACATGTTTGCTCATCATTACCCAACTAGGTAACATCATCAGTGTTAGTGAATGTGAGATTTCTTCTTGTTTATATACCGTAGTTTACCAGTGCTGGTGGGAGTGTAGTTTTTTTCCTTGGTAGTTCCTTGGTTAGGGTATTATTTTCTGCTTGCTTGGTATTACTTATCTGGGTGTTGGTTCTGTGAGAATGTGTTCTAGTCTTTTTGTTTCCTTCTTATTTTTTATGTCTCTTTTGAAAGGTCCATAAAAGTGATTTATTTCTGTGTGTTTATTGATGGCTTGTCTGAATGCCAACCTTTCAGGAATTGCCTAGTAGTGTTTTTGGATTTAACTTGGTCTAGGGAGAATATATTTTGGTTTAATGGAATGTAGTATTCAGGCCAAAAAGCCAATATAGTTGCTTGACCAAAAGATAGTATATTTTCACAAAAAATACACTAAGACCTCAGATTTCTCTATTAAGCTGTTCAGCTGTACTCTTGATCTGAGATTTTAACAGGAACTTATTACGGTACTTACTCTGTGTCCTATGGGTAGAGCAGTGTTTTTCAACCTTGGCAACTTTAAGATGTGTGAACTTCAATTCCCAAAATTCCCCAGCCAGCATGATAGAGGATATTGGCAATTGAAATCCACAGATCTTAAAGTTGCCAGGGTTGAACAACACTGGCGAGCGTGATATTTATCAGAATATTGGGAGGACATCAGGAAATATCTTTGGGCTTTGGAAGTGTTGATGTATTCTAATTCAAAATACCTATTGACAGAGCATCTTTATTCTTTTTCTGGAAATAGGTTACTAGAAAACTGCATGGTATATTTAATACTACAAAATAGTAAACCAGACTGTTAATTCCAAATTACTCAAATCTATCTCAGGAATTCCCTCTAAACCAATTGGATTTATAGTTGAATTCACACAGTTTAACCTGTTTACTAATGTAACCCTTTTGTGTGTGTGTGTTCATACAATATGTTGAGCAATGAAATAACCAAATAGCTTGAATTTTAAGACATTAACCAAAGTTCAAATATTGTGCAAATACAATCACTAATTTGTAATGGATTAAGCAAAATCCCTTGATTTCAAAAGCATGATATTATATATGGAAAATATACTCCCTAAAGAGATTATATATATTTATCACAATCAGTCTATTGAACAGATTGTTAGATTCCATCATTACACCAAAGGGAAACAATTAGTTATGGGATTAATAGATTTATCTAGATTTTAATTATGAAATCTCTTCAAATCCTCTTGGGAATCTATGAAATCTTGCCATGCTTTCTAAATTTCTATTTAACTAATTTGGAGGTTTTTCTTAATTCAACAAAGACAAGAGTTCGGATTTCCAAAAATCTTAAACCAAGTTTGTAATCTTAAACTCTACTCATCTGTTTATCTATAGAAGAAGAATAGGAAACAGAGGGCATTTCTGTACTTATAATACATGCCAGAAATAACTGTGGGCATCTGATCACTCACCTGTCAGTGGCATTGGGCTAGCTCCTGACCTCTCCCTGGTATGTGGGCAAAGATTTGTGCCAGTGACTGCAGATGGAAGCTAGTCCCTAACATGAGAAATTGGTAGGTGAAGATAGCTGTAGTTGTCACACTGCACAAATCTGAAACTGTGTCCAAACAGATAATTCTTAATGTACAACCATTCATTTAGTGACATTCAAAGCTGCAACGGCGCTGAGAAAAAGGGACTTATGACCGTTTGTCACACTTACAACTGGTGCAGCATCCCCATGGTCACATGATCAAAATTCAGACACTTGGCAACTGGCATGTATTTATAATGATTGCAGTGCCCCAGGATCAGTAGAAAAGTTGCCTTAGCTGAACTAACGAAAACCTTCCAGATTGTAAGCAAATAATTAAGACCAGAAAGGCAAGATGAAATTTTAACTTGACTCCCATCAAGAAGCCTCGTAACAGAACTGTGGGTTTCGATAAATGTGTATGTCGCGTGTGAGTAACATATGTCTATGCGTGGGTGCGCAGGCATATGTGCTCAGCATTCTTGTGAGGAAATTTTATATGCATTTGTTTGAAAAAAATGGAAAAACAGGTATAATTAGGAAGAAAGGAAAGTGTTGATGCAGATTCTCTTACCCGTTTTTTGTGTGTGGGGGTCAAATTGTTTATAGATAATACCCTTTGCCCAGTAAATTCTATCATCTACAGCAGAGGTCTCCAACCTTGGCAACTTTATGAGGTGTGGACTTCAACTCCCAGAATTCCTCAGCCAGCCATGCTGGCTGAGGAATTCTGGGAGTTGAAGTCCACACCTCATAAAGTTGCCAAGGTTGGAGACCTCTGATCTACAGTAATCCTAGAAATATGTGGTTTTATCATGACTGTTTTGTAGTAAGAGAATGTTTGCATGGTTAAATACCGGTATGTGTTCTTTATTATTTCTTATAATATTATAGGTTAAGTTCCAGGGCTGATCAAATAATATTTTAATTCTTATGGAGCTGCTTAATAGGCAACATATTAAGATTAGGCTTTCTTTTATCTGTCTCTTTGATCTAGAAACTAAATATTTCACTATGGAGACTGTTTTCCAACTCTTAGATTCTCATTCCTTATCTTTTTACCTATCGCAATATATCATTTTTCATTGTTTAATATGGTATATTTTGTGTGACTAATATCTCTGCTATAAACTCACATCGGTATACGTGATCTCAGAAACCAACATTAGCAAATTTATTAAGGCTGAGTATCTGCAATAATTCAAACTCCATCTGTGGATATTTCTACTAATAACTTACTTGAAAGAAAAATAATGATTATTCCTAAATCATTTAGGTTTAAAAATGAGAAGATCGTTTTAGGATTGTGAGAATGCCATACTGGAGGCAGATAATTTCTTTCTGACTAATCTTCCATTTGAAGAAGGTTCATTTTAAATTCATGGTCATCTTCCTTATGGATAAACACAGTATGTCATCCGTATCTATATTTTTTTTTATTAAAAATGTACTGTAGTTGGGAGGGATCTTGGAGTCCATCCAACCCCTGTTCAAGGCAGAATCAGCCCTGCATGATGGAACCATAGAATCTCTGATAACTGACTGTCAATTCTCCACTTAAATATTTCCAAGCCCCATGTAGAAGCATCTGACCCTTCTATTCACAGTGCCATCCTCCTGGTTCTCCATGTGCTCCTATACTGTGCCTTTTCTGTGGGCTGTAGAAACTGAGCCATGTTTTGATTGAATAGTGTTCCAGAGGAAATGTTGCAACATTTCCTGCAGAGCGAAAGACAGGTGTTTACATTGGCAGGGCACCAACATTGTCCCCTTCCCAACAGGAATTTTCTTCTCTCCTGGCATGTGATAAAGCACCATTTCATCTTGCCAACCTTTCCCCCCCATCAACCAGAGTGTTTGCAAGAAGTAGCTAGTCAGGAATATATATTCTCTGTGATTCTCTACACTCTCCTAGTGGGCACCTGCCAATTTAAGGAGAGAGAGCACTCAAGCAGAGAAAAATGAGGTACCACACAGGGAGGCAAAAAAGATGCTGATGATTGGTGTGGGAGAGAATCTGATGGTTGATGTGAAGGGACCTCCAGGTTCCCCCCAAAACTCTGGTGAACAGTTCAGCCAAGGCCCTTGACACGACTTGGAATGAGCATGTGGCAGGAGCTTTGGACCCACCTTATCTATGAGGATTCTCTATGGCCACAGATCTCATAGAGTACTGTGGTGTACTGAGGAGCTCTAAGAGATAAAGCAACCACTAATGGGAGACCATTAGGAAGTCTATCCAGAATGCATGTGTTTGTGCATGCAGTGTTTGGTAACCCTGGCTGTTGCGTGACCTGCACTGGCTCCCAGCTTCCTTCTGGGTGAAATTCAAAGTGCTGGGTATCATATTTAAAGTCCAGCATGGTCAGACTCCAGGGTGAACAAAAAAGTACATTAGTTTTTAGACATGATTTGCAGTATGCTATACAACGGTGCTACAAATATTCAAAAATAGCCAGTGTGTCTCATTTTAATTTTATCCAGGCTAAATGCATCTAACATTTCATCTTTTCTTTCAAAGAAATTGGGTTACAGATTGATCTAGTTGCCCATCTCTGAAAATTTAATTTGTAAATGCAGTGGTGGAGAAATAATGAAAAGAGTGTCATTATAATACTGTCTTACAGTAATATTTCAAAGATGTACCTGAATGAACTTTCTTGGTCTATCTGCCTCATAGTTTCGATATGAAGATAAAATGGGATAATTCCATGTTTGTCATAAACCTTTATACTATAGTACAAAAATGGGTTACATTACAGCTAAATTACACACACACACACACACTGTGTGTGTGTGTGTGTGTGTGTGTGTGTGTGTGTGTGTGTATATATATATATATATATATATATATATATATATATATATATATATAGAGAGAGAGAGAGAGAGAGAGAGAGAGAGAGAGAGAGAGAGAGAGAGAGAGAGAGAGAGAGAGAGAGAGAGAGAGAGAGAGAGAATATTGTCTTAAAAATGCGAGTTCCAGGTATAGTTATAGATAAAGAAGCGATAGCCATCACAATCTCCGGAACATTTAAAATTTTATTTTATTTTATAAAATAAAATCAATCAAGAAGTCAAAATGGTATTATGCAATTAGCAAATTAAATTAATATTCAAAGTGCCAAATGGTTTTGGTTTAATTTTTTTTTGTTTAATTTTGGTCTAATTATTTTGTTCAGTCTTTTTGGTGGGTATTAAAATGAATCTGAAAGGACAGGACAGGGAGACCAATATGTAGCACCCCACTCAAAACTAAGCCAAACAAGAAAAGAAGGGGTGCTCAGAAATACCCCAGGAAATACAGTAGGCAAACTTAGAAAACCATGCTGAAGGGCAATGATGCCTATACACTAATGTCCAAAGCATGGGGGGCAAACAGGAAAAAAACTTGAAATCTTAATCTAAGGGGGAAATATGACATTGTTGGTCAAAGCGTGTGGGATGGAACTCAAGACTGAAATCTAGTACCAGAACAATATAATCTACTCAAAAGGGGAAAAAAGGCAAAAGACAAGGTGTGTGTGTGTGTGTGTGTGTCTCTGTGTGTGTTTGTGTCTGTGTCTGTGTACCATTTTATATATGGACATTCATGATGTCATCAGCTGGGAATCAAGCTGTGTAGCAAGAGAGAGGACCAACAGGTTCTTGACACGCCTTGCAGAGACCTTTATAATCCAAAAGATGGAGGAGGAATTAAGAGATCAGCTATATTGGACTTAATCCTTACTAACAGATTGAGGACATGGAATTTGCAGAGACCTTGAGGAACAGTGACCATACTAGCCTGGAAATCATCATATTATAGGCAGGGAGAACTGAAGGAAATCAGAATAGGGTCCCAGAGTTCAAGACAACTGACTTCATTAAGCCAAGGGAAAATATGGATTTTATGAAGGAAAAAGAAAGTTCAGAAGGATTGGGTAATTCTGAAAAATGTGTTAAATAAGGCCCAAACACACATGGTATTAAAGAGAAAGAAAAATGGGAGCCCACGAATTAAACCAGTGTGGTTGCAAGAAGAACTCTAATAAGCCGAGAAACAAAAAGGGCATATTTTTAAAAAGGAAGGAGGAGCATATGAGAAAAGCAGAATATCCAAGAATAGCTGAATCTGTAAGGATCATATCAGAAAAGTTAAGGCTCAGAATGAGCTGAAGTTTGCAATGAACACCAAAAATAACAACAGTAACAAAAGCCTTCTTAGCATTAGTGTAGAACAGGGATGTCAAACTCGATTTCATTGAGAGCCGCATCAGGGTTGTGTTTGACCTCGGGTGGGGTGGGGTGGGGGGACAGGGATGTGTGGCCAGGGTGGGTGTGGCCAGCTCGACATCACGCCTGTGGTGGTCTGAGCACTCTGCCAGTGAGAATGGGCTCCCGAGCTCCGTTTTTGACTGCCATGGCCTCCTGCAACCCTCTGCCAGTGAAAACAGAGCTTGGGAGGCCCTCCTGAGCTCCATTTTCACTGGCAGAGCATTGCAGGAGGACGTGGCAGCTGAAAATGGAGCTCGGGAGCCCGTTTTCGCTGGCAGAGCACTTGGGCTGGTCCTTCGCTGTTTCCAGGGTGGCCCCACAGGCCAGTTCTAAGTACCCTGCGGGCTGCATCCGTCCCCCGGGCCTTGAGTTTGACACCCTTGGTGTAGAACAAGTAGAAAACCAAGGGACCAGTTAGTTGGAAAAGATGGTGAGATGGTGCTGAGCAACACAGAAAAGTCTGAACTGCTTAATTCCTATTTTGTATCTCTATTTGTATAAGGAAAGAGCGATCCAACCTGTGGCCACACTGTGAGAGATAGAAGAGAATGCAGATAAAGAAATGTGAAGGGGACACCTAGCTGTTTTGAATAAATTTGAATATCTAGCAACATATGAATTATGTCCCAGGTTCTAATCTAAAGGAAAGGAGAGTGTGATCTCACAGCCATTGACTGCAACTTCTAAAGAACATAGGAAGTGCCGGAAGACTGGAGAAGAGCTAATGTTCCAATCTTTGAAAAAATGGTCTAAAAAAACTACAGATCTGCCAGTTTATCACCAGTACTTGGGAAAATCTTGGGAAAGAAAATCAAACATTTAAAAATACTTACAGAGGGACAAAGTGGTCGCTAGACTCCAGCGTAGGCTTGTTAAAAACTCGTTATGCCAAACAAATCTTAGTGCATTTTTTTAAACAGAGTAACTAAGTTTATAGACCAAGGGAATGCTATGGATGTTCTATATTTAGATTTCAGTAAGGTATTTGGTTGACCATAGGCCTTTTCTTAATAAAATGGAACAATGTGGGATGGATAACCCCACAAGTAGATGGACTTCCAGCTGGTTGAGCAACCATAGCCAACATGTAGTCCTCAATGATTCTTTGTCAGCATGGATGGAGGAATCTAATCTAATTTATTTATTTATTTATTTATTTATTTATTTATTTATTTATTTATTTATTTATTTATTTATTTATTTATTTATTTATTTATTTATTTATTAGTTGCATTTGTATGCCGCCCACTCCACAGAGACTCTGGGCGGCTCACAACAATAAAAATTCATATGCAACAACAAATATTTAAAAAAACCATTAAAAACAATCGATATTAAAACATCTTAAAACATTAAAAACCACAATTTAAAAACCCATACAATAAATCATTCATGGGCCAAGAATAATCGATATTGTATTAAAATCATTGGCCCCAGGCCTGTCGACAAAGCCATGTTTTAACTGCTTTTCTGAAGGCTGTAGGGTGGGAATAATGCGGATCTCAGAGGGTAGTGTATTCCAGAGAGCCGGTGGTGCCACAGAGAAGGCCCTCGTTCGTGGGCCCGCCAGCTGACATTGTTTGGCTGATGGGACCACCAGCAGACCAACTCTGTGGGCTCTAATCGGTCTTAGGGAGGTATGTTGGAGAAGGCGGTCTCGGAGGTAAACTGGTCCTAAGCCATATAGGGCTTTAAAGATAATCACCAACACATTGAATTGCACTCGGAGACCTATGGGCAGCCAGTGCAGTTCGCAAAGGATGGGTGTCACATGGGTGTATCTAGGGACACCCATCATCACACGCGCCGCCGCATTCTGCACTAGCTGCAGTCTCCGAATGTTCTTCAAGGGTAGCTCCATGTAGAGTGCGTTGCAATAGTCAATCTAATCTCAGGGAACTGTCCTGGGCTAGTAAGTATAGTAAGTATGAGCCGCGGTGGCGCAGTGGTTAGAGTGCAGTACTGCAGGCTACTTCTGCTGATCACTGGCTGCCAACAGTTTGGCAGATCGATTCTCACCAGGCTCAAGGTTGACTCAGCCTTCCATCCTTCTGAGATCGGTAAAATGAAGACTCAGATTGTTGGGGGCAATATGCTGACTCTGTAAACCGCTTAGAGAGGGCTGTAAAGCACTGTGAAGCGGTATATAAGTCTAAGTGCTAAGTGCTATTGCTATAGTGTTGGGATCATTATATTTCGATTAAACACTAGTATTGTGGTCACAGGAATTGAGAGTTCCATTCAGACTATATCTGGAATCCTGTATCCACTTCTGGTTGCCACAAGGTTGCTGAAGAACAGGAAAAAGTGAAGAGAAGAGTTATGAAGATAGTGAAGGACTTGAAAGGTAGATCCTGTGAAGAAGTAATGATAAAAGGAACTGGGTATGTTTAGCCTAAAATAGAAAAGGCCAAGGGGAGACGGTCAATTTTGAAGGACTATCACAAGGAAGAGAGCATGAGTTTGTTTTCCAGAACTCCGAAGGGGAGGACAAGAACCAATGCATGGTAGTTTTACAGAGGATTGATGAAAGATTCTCTAGAATAGTCCTGGGGCATAAGGGACAAGATGGAGATCTTTTGGTGGTGTCCCTGAGGAGTCTCCTCCTGCTTGGCCAACCATAGGCAGAAAAGGTGAAGAGTTGCCCTCTGAATGAGGTGGTAGGAGATACCCAAGGCCCTGTGGGTCCCACTTTCCCGCTGAGGATTCTGCCGGGTACAGCTGTCCAGTCAGTCAGCCTCTCACTTGGATTTGGGTGGTTATTTTTGCCATGGAATGTGCCAGTCCCTTAGATTCTAGCAGGGCCATCAGGTCTTGTGTTACACATCAGGCGGAGAGCAAGTATCAGGTCCACAAGGAAAATAAATATAGAGCTTACATTGCAACATTGTACTGGGTCTTCAGGCATCTTGGCTTTTCTCTAAGCGCCCTGTCTAAGAAAATGTCTGGCTGCCCTCTCCTCTACCCTCCTTGCCCTTGACTGTGTTCTTCCCTGGCTCTTGCCACCATTTCAGTACTTTCAGTCGTAGGAGGAGAAATGTCTCTCCATCTGTCTGCATCTAGAACAGGGCTCTCCAAACTTGGGAACTTTAAGACCTGTGGACTTCAACTCCCAGAATTCCCCAGCCAGCCATGTTGGCTGGGGAATTCTGGGAGTTGAAGTCCACAAGTCTTAAAGTTCCCAAGTTTGGAGAGCCCTGATCTAGAAGAACCTGGCAGGTAGCAACAGTAAGACGGTATCCTAATCTCCTCTATCAAGAGGCTGAATGACAGAAAATAGAGAGAACCCAAATCTGTATTACTGAGACATGAAAAGAGGTCTGTGTTAGATCCAGAGGATGGGGGTTTGCCCTGGAAGCATTGGGGCCGGGGGGGGGGGCACATTCAGTGCTTTTTCGACAAATGAGGTTGCACTCAATCTTGGAACACAGAAGAAGCCACTGATAGCTATAGCATTTGCCCTACACTTTACAAGTGCTACTCAGTAATTATGGGGAAAACGCCTATCCCCTCAAATACCTAAATACAGGTGGTTTTCAACCACAAATGAACTCAAAGTTTCTGCTGGTAAGTGAAACAGTTGTTAGGTGAATTTTGCCCCATTTTACAACATTTCTTGCCATGGTTAAGTGAATCACTGCAGTGATTCACTGTAGTGAATCACTGTTAAGTTAGTAACATGTTGTTAAGTGAATCTGGCTTTCCCATTGACTTTGCTTGTTAGAAGGTCGCAAAGGGGGATCCCATGACCCTGGGACACTGAAACTGTCATAAATATGAGTCGGTTGCCAAGTGCCCAAGTCTCTTTTTTCAGGGCCACTGTAACTTCGAAAGGTTACTAAATGAATGGTTGTAAGTCAAGGACTACCTGTAATAGAAAGTTTTGATGCTTCTTTTGTCAGGAGTAGCAAAAGAAGGCCAAGCCTTTCTCTCTGCCAAGGAGAGAAGAAGTAGGGCTTTTTCTTCTTCTGATAGTCCCAGCCTCCCAGAGATAAATATGTAGAGCTGAAATAAACTCCAGCCTTCGAAACTCCTGATTCTTCTGGGATTCTGAGGTTCTTTGAATAAGCTCAAAGCACAGAACATCTGCAAAAATGACAACCTTGGCATTGTCTGTGTTAGATTGTGGGCAAGGATCACAGGAGACGGACTTCAGAACAGCTCTTTTATTCAGCTCACTCAAGCAACCAGCAAAACACGGTCTGACAGCTAGCTCTTTTATAGAGGGCTGTCAGACACAACAACCAATAGCGTTTTAGCATTCAAATGCTGGACCTGGGTGAAAACATACAGTTCAGTTAGAGTTCAGCTAGAACATAACAAATCAGAGTTCAGTCAGAGTTCAGCTAGAGGTCAGTTAGAACACAACAGTCTGTTGTTGCACTTTTGAAGCAACACGTGAGAACAGGGCAAAAACTCAACACTTGGGAAAGGAGCAGGGTTTTGCAAGCAGTCCTTCTGATTCATTTTCAAACCCAGGTGCAAAATGGCAGAAACGGTAGCAGCTTAGAAAACTCACAGTCAATAAACCATGCACTACTCCAAATTTCTCCAATTCCAATGTGCAAATGTAAAATGTAAACAGAATCAAGACTTTTACTCAGAATCACTACTTCTTTTCCTCCTCCATGGCAACATATGTTAATACCTACAGTCAGAAATGAGTCTAGGCCCATGATGGCGAACCTATGGCACGGCTGCCAGAGGTGGTACGCAGAGCCTTCTCTGCTGGCACGCGCGCCGTCACCCCAGGTCAGATCTCCGTGGTGTTTCTTTCATGAGCTTCTGTTTCCCTGTAAACGATGAAACGGAAGCTCACGAAAGAAAAAGATCTTACCTCTTGCTGCGCTGCCAGTGTTGGGATGCCCCACCTCCTGCCGGTCAGCTGGTCTTTGGGTCTCTGCTGCAAATGCGTGCATGTCCGTGCATGCGTGCGTTTGCGCACGTGCACATCTTTCAGTTTGGGTATGCACACGCATGCAGTTTGGGCACTCGGTGTCTAAAAGGTTCGCCCTCACTGGTCTAGGCTATCAACAAACCACAAAGCTGAGCACAGAATTCTCTGCTGTTTCTTTCTTTCTTTTTCATCCTAAAGCACGTTTCTAACTCTTATAGTTCAATATTTTGACAGTTCTAAGGACATCTCCAGTGAAATCTCGGAAAGCCGGAAGGGATTGTCATGGGTCTGTCATTTGGCTTTGTTAGACCAAGTGACACCTTCCCTCTCCATCCTTGTGATTGTGAATGCCATCAGTAGAAGCACAGGCTGGGAGAAAGGAGGTGGGGGTGTCAAAGCTCCATTAAGCGAAAAACTAGAACGCTGACGCAAAGTTAAGCAACCTTTGGAGTCAGAAGACTTATTTGGAATGTTAAGGATGTGTCATGGCTACCTTCACAAATGGGTCCCATGGTGAGGAGTAGAAAACCTGCCTGTTTAAAAAATGGCAGCTATGGAGAATGCAGCCAGACACAAAGCAGCAGAACAGAACAGTATTCCAAGTCTGATCTTACCAAGGCCTTATAAAATGATACTAACACTTCACGTGATCTTGATTCTGTCCCTCTGTTAATGCAGCTTAGGACTGCATTGGCTTGTTTGGCGGCTGCTGCACACTGCTAGCTCATATTTAAATGATTGCCCACTAGGACTCCAAAATCTCTCTCACAGTTACTACTATTGAGCCAGGTACCACCTATCCTATACCTGTGCATTTGGGTTTTCTTGCCTAAATGTAGAACCTTGCTTTTTTCACCCTTGAATTTCATTTTGTTAGATAGGGCCCAATGTCCAAGTCTCTCAAGATCCTTCCATATCTTGAGCTTCTCTTCTGGAGTATTGACTATTCCTGATGAAGATATTAAAGAGTACTGGGTCTAAGACAGAGCCTTGGGTTACCCCACTGCATACTAGTTGCATTGAGGACTACCCGTTGAGTGCGGCTGGTCCACCATTTAGCATTAGGCAAATCTGTGAGATTGTTCTTCCTCCACTCTCACTTCTACAATATGTGGTGCTCTGTACCCCAGACTTTCTCCTTAGATAAGGAAGGAGACATCTACAGTACACAAAGCACTGAAGTGCAACTGCCCACATCTTTATAAGGATGTGCACCAGGGGCAGGTTCCTCTTACCTGCCTACTGGTGCGCTGCGCGTGCATCATCATGTTTCACCTGCACACACGCTCCCTACGCGCGCGTGTCCCCTTGCGAGATTTTGCTTCCGCGCGATGCCAATCGCCAAAAATGAGAAAAAAAGATGGCGCTGCACGACGGACCGGCGAAGACGGTAGCAAAGCCGTCGCACGCAAATTGTGCAATCAGCGGGCCGCTACCAGAACGACAGAGTGGACCACACCGGTAGGAACCCACCCCTGATGTGCACGGTATGTGCATGTCCATAGTATTCTCTGAATTAAGGAGGATACCATTTTCCTTTGCAGCATGTGAGTTTCCTGTTTCGCTGGTGGTGAGGATGTTTTATTTAAAATAACATGGTTTAAAAAAATCATAAACTCAGAGACATCAGGGAGCCTGCCAGGAGCCAAGAAGGTTCCACAGCACAGATGCTATGTCACTTCTTCCTGGCTGAAAGGAACAACCAGAAAAACATTAGAGATTTTAAAAAACATGATCAACAACTAGGAGAGAATAGGAAGCACTAATTGGAATGTTCCTCAAATGGAAGATTCTTGTACGCAGTTCGTATTTTATTTTGCTTTCATGTACTAATTGCTTCATACCAAAAACAAAAGTAGCAAATCTTGTTTTCCAGATGGTACAATTATACCGTAGATGCGTATGTATATATTTAAATGTTCCTTCTAAGGGTCGGGGGAATTACTACACACCAAAAAAAGCAAAAGTGTGAGAACACTAAATCAAAACTTTCCCTGTGAATGTTATGAGTATGCAGGCTGAGAATATTTTAGTTGGAAGAATGTTCAAATGTGCGAATTCACTACCTCCAGCTACTCTTTCTACAAAGGAACCCTTTGCCATTTGATTATGCTAAATCAAAATTGGCCATATTATGAGCCTTGTGGCAACTGTTTGGGGAAGAAGCTGAGAGAGCATCTCTCTTCTTTGCAACTAACCCAGATTTGCCTTAGCAACCTGGTGGCACAGTGGTTAGGATGCAGTATTGCAGGCTAATTCTGCCAACTGCTAGCAGTTTGATCCTGACCAGCTCAAGGTTGACTCAGCCTTCCATCCTTCCGAAGTCAGTAAAATGAGGACCCAGATTGTTGGGGGCAATATGCTGACTCTATAAACCGCTTAGAGAGGGCTATGTAAAGCACTGTGAAGCTGCATATAAGTCTAAATGCTATTGCTATTTTTTCCTGCTTTCATCTCATCCCCAGGCCCAGAGTGAGACAATCTTAAGGGTTATTAGCTGTACTAATATTCAAATACTTTTGTCCTGCTTAAGCTGACAGATCCAACAGCTGCTGAGAGGTGTGTAAAATCTGCTGGGTCTTGCCACTTGTTAGACAGCAGAAAAAGTTGCGCACCAAGAGTAGGTGGGATCACAACAGGTCAGGTTGATATGGCGATCAATGTTCCCTCTAAGCTGCGCGGCCGTGGCACGTAACGAGAGAACGGCGCACAGCAGTTTCCAACTGCCGTGCACCATTTTCTAATATCAGAGGCTGCGCGACTGCGCGCCCGCGAACATGACTAGAGAACAGCGCGCAGCAGTTTCCAATTGCCGCACGCCGTTTTCTAACATTAGAGGGACCATTGATGGCGATCTTCACTTCTCCTGCTTGGTCAGCCTCATAGGGTCTCCTTCTGCTGTTGTCTCCCCAAAGGGCTGTGTTGTGCTGATGATCTATCAGAATTGCCCAATAGCACTAGATTGCTCAGCTGGTAGTACGGTATTGGCTTATATGTGATTGTTATCAATTTTTCATAAGGTTGAAATAGTCAAACAATAGAATGATGTGACCAATCAATCTCACTGTTGCTTCTCAAACAGAGGAATATAGAATTTGGTTGCTTGTAAATAAAAGAAAGAGGAAAGAAATCCAAACTAAAAGTGCTATGTTGTGACTCTGTCAGCTCCCCTTGTGACTCTGAACATGTACGTACGTATGAAAGTTTGCATGTATCTCGGCATATGACAAAATGAGGCATAGGATAATGAACATGGGAAGAACTGAGAGATGATAGACCAGTGTTTCTCAACCTTGGCAGTTTGAAGATGTGTGGACTTCAACTCCCAGAATTCCACAGCCAGCGTTGCTGGCTGTGGAATTCTGGGAGTTGAAGTCCACACATCTTCAAACTGCCAAGGTTGAGAAACACTGTGATAGACAGAGGGCTCATTCTCACATCCATCTAATTATGGCATAAAGATGCACCAATAACTGTTCTCCAAGAACCTCCTGTCCTGATACCTCATTTCATCTCCCAGCCAGAGGTGAAAGGCTCCCGGTTCGGGCGGGCCAGTCGGTCGTCGTAAAGCCGATAGAGCCGATAGCGATCGCAGCGTGAGCCTTCCGCCACCCACTTCCCCCGCCCGCCTGGACACCGCCATTTGGGTTCTTTTACCCTCTGTGCATGCGCAGAACACTTTGCGCATGCGCATAGGGTAAAAGAACCCAAATGGCAGCGTCCAGGCAGGTGGGGGAAGTGGGTGGGGGAAGGCTCACGCTGCGATCGCTATTGGCTCTATCGGCTCTACGACGACCGACCGGCCCACCTGAACCGGGAGCATTTCACCCCTGCTCCTAGCCAACCATAGAGGCCGCATATATTAGTCTTCTCAGCTTTTTAGCTTAAAAGTAGTGTTTCCCTCTTCCCTCCTGACACAAATCTTTCCATGGACACAATCTAAACACTTCATTGATTATGGTGGTGATGATCGTTTCAGGGATTAGAATCTGTCTATCTTTTATTGGCTATTTTAGGTTGATTTGGACACCGTTGTTCCTCTCTGGTCATTTAGCACTGGCCAAAATGAACATTTCGGCTTAGACCGAGGAATAAACCAAATATCTGGTTTCTGTGGAAGCATCTGCAGGAGTAATGATTGAACATTGTAATGGGTTATTTGGGATTCTTATACAGGTAGTCCTCACTTAGTGACTTCCTCGGACAGCAACTATTTGCAGTTATGGGTTGATGAAAAAGTAACTTTACAACCGATGCCCACATTTATGACTTTTGCCGCCTCTCTCTCTCAGTCATGTATTCGCCATTATCACGTTTGCATGTGTTGTCCTGTGTAAAATTGTAAGAACAATTGTAATCACGTGATTTTCCACTTAGTGACTGTAGTTGCTTGTCCCAATGATGGTCGCTAAAGAAGGATGACATATAAATCCATGTTTGCCATCTTTTTGAAAAACGAAAAGTAGCCTTTCTTTGCAAAAACAGGAGTAACAAACAATCTCTTGGAAATTTCTTTGCAAAATCCTGTTTTGCTAAGAAAGGCTACAATTGTTCTTACAGGTATAAGTGCTTGTGTGTTCACCATGCAGAGAAATTGACCAGAGAAAAAATTCTCCCCTTCCCAAAGTTGAAATCCATTCCGAATTATTTCCATGCTAACACCAAAGGGGAAGGGAACAGCCAATATACATTTAAATGCAGAGGAAGAGTATGCATACCACCATCATCCGATTTGTCATTATTATACTATCTCGTTCTTGCCTTTTAACACTTCTTTTTTAAAGCAGCCTGCATTTTTGACCACTGAAATTTACTAAACAGCGCTTCACCCACCCCACTGAATAATCCTTCACATTTCAACATGCCAACCAGTTTTTCAGTAACTTTCAAACCCAGATTTAGCACCGTTCTAGAATAGCTCTACATACAGTAGGCCAATTTGGTGTAGTGGTTAAGGCATCAGGGAGAACATGAGTTGAAGTCCTCCTAGCACATGAAGCCAGCTGGGTGACCTTGGGCCAGTCACTTTCTCTCAGCCCTAGGAAGGAGGCAATGACAAACAACTTTTTTTATTTTATTTATTTAGTTTGTCAAGCATGTATGAAAAAACAATTATAAGTATGAATATAACATATAAACAGATAAGTATAAACAGATAAAGTATATGCATAAGAAATGAGTACAAATAATGGGAACAGTAGGACAGGGACGGTAGGCATGATGGTGCGCTTATGCACGCCCCCTTACAGACTTCTTAGGAATGGGGTGAGGTCCATCTTGCCGAAAAGCTTACAGGGACTTGTCCAGGCATTCTCTGCAAGGGCGGGTTGCTCTCTTACCTATGTCGGTGCGCTGCGTGCGCATCTCCATGTTTCGGGCGTGCACGCACTCGCTACACACACACGCCCCCTCGCACGATTTTGCTTCTGCGCATGTGCGGAAGCAAAATCTCACCGAAATATCTCTCTCTCGCGCGTCCCCCTCGTGAGATTTCGGCGTGGTTTTGCTTTCAAGCATGCGCAGAAGCAAAATCGGCCAAAATTTCTCAGAAAAGGATGGCGACGCGCACGACGGACCGGCGGAGAGGGCTCCGGAGCGGTCGCGTGCAAATTGCGCAATCGGCCGCTCCCTACTGGAGCTACGCACCAGACAGCTCTGGCAGGAACCCACCTCTGATTCTCTGGAATCGGACATGATTGAATAGAAGGGGGTGGGGAAAGCTACTGTTCTGACCCAGCTGCCCAAAGACAAAAAACCCTCTGAAGTTAATTCAAAGATTCCTTTATTAGGAGCGCCAGCATTCCCGGCAAAAGGTTTCTGTCTCACCGCAGGCTAACAAGTCCATCCAGCTGGAAGATGAATAGTTGTCTGCCACATCTATTCATCTCCGTCCCTGCCTTTTATCCCCATAGCTAGGGTGGGGCTTTGCTAGCAGCGGTGGCTCTTCCTTCCCAAGGATCAGCCCATGGATTTCCACTCCTCTCCTCTCCTCTACCTTCTGCACATCTGCACGTCAGGCACTGGACCCAGCTGTTCCTCCTCTTCCTCATCAGCCACCTCCAGACCTGGGGGCTGTTGACTCTCCATCTGAGGGCTGACAGACGGCCCAGGCTCCGCCACTGTCTCTCTCTCTCTCTCTCTCTCTGCCAGCTCCACTCCCTCTTTCCCCTTGGAGCTCTCAGGTTGCCTTGATGCTGACCCTGACTCCCACACCTCCTCCTCCTCCTCTGATTCGGCTGCTGGAGGGGCCTGCGGCCAACAGGCCACAACAGCTACATTTTGGAACCGTGCTGCATCCACATCCATCAAAACAAGGTGATTAAATCTACTAGTCTGGCCACGTATCAAAATGTGTCTGTTCCTCAGCCCCTCTGACTCCCAAATTAAGAAAAGCAATTGGTGGAATCTTTTCTCGCTGGCTAGTGACATTTGACGGGTGAGCATAATCCATCAATTGCTTTTCTAAACACGGGCAAAATAAAACTGAAGCTTTCCAGGAAGGGCAATGCAAAATATGCTAGCATCCTTTTTGCGACCGCAAGGACTGGAAGAAAGGATTTTGATGCACCTGTCAGTTAGTAGTCAAACTCTACCCATTGTTTCTGCAGTGCTCTGATTGTCAGATTTTCCCTCCTAGTTGGTGAAGTGCAGATGCTGAGGACAGCCAATCCAGACAAGTCGACAAATTGCTCTAGTTGTCATATGTTGCAAGTGCAAAATCAGAACAGCATCTTTTGGCAATGATCCAGAAAAGACACAGTAACTGCAGGGTAGAGACCGACAATAGGAGAAGCAAATTTCATGCCAGTAAGGCTTTCTGCCAACTCAAGGATGGGTAGTTAGCACTTTAACTCAGCAGTGGGGAACGGTCTTTAAAGCAGTTAGACCTGAATTAGTACTCCCGCTGGCATAATATAATACAGGCAGAGCACTTAATTGCACACTTAAAATTAATAACATTGTTCCAAAGATGAAAAGAAAATCAGAATGATGTGGGCATGATTGGAAGTGGTAGGGAGAAGAATATGGCCTTTGATCACTTGTGGTGCTTTGTGAAGTGGTTTGAATTACCTCTGATGGTATTGGAGCTGCTGCTTATAACAGTTTAAACCCATGATGGCGAACCTATGGCAAGAGTCCTCTCTGCGGGCACGTGAGCCATCGCCCAACTCAGCTCCACCACACATACGCGCGTGCTTCCCGCTGGCAGCTGATTTTCGGCCCGTTTGCAGACTTCCGGGGGGGGCATTTTTCACCCTCCCCAGGCTTTGGAGGCTTTCCTCGAGCTTCAGGGAGGGTGAAAACGGCCTCCCCCAGGCTCCAGAGGCCCTCTGGAGGGGGAGGGGGTCATGCATGCATGCGCGGGGGGCGGGGAGCGTGTGCATGCACGGGGCGGCCACACGGGAGGGTGTCGCATTCTCATTGAATTATGGGTGCTGGCACGTACACGCTGTTGCGTATGCACACGCTTTCAGCACGTGATGAGGAAAAAGTTAGCCATCACTATTTTCAACCAGGTATCTCACATTTGGCAACTTCAACTCCAATTGGGGTTGGGGAATTCTGGGAGTTGAAGTCCACACATCTTCAAATGGCCAAGGTTGAGAAACACCGTCTTAAGTTCTCTGAAAGGATAAATATTGATATTAGATTATGCCATGCTCCCATGTGTGGGATTTTACTTGACTTCCACACACTCCCTGTTGGAAGGAGAGGAATTGCTCTATTTTTTATATCTTGGGTGGCATTGTCAGCTACACTGACCACCAGGAGGCACTGTGCAACCAGGTTCCCAGAGCTCCCAGATTCACTCCCTGGCCATAAAGGTGAGGCACAGGAAAACATGCCTCAAAACCAAGGGGATGAGTCTGCAGAATGAGCGGCCATCTTGATATTGGTGAAGTCCAATTCTTTTCAGCCCTAGATGGCTTAACTAATAATGAAACAGGAGGAGGGTTGGCAGCTCTAAAGCAAAGAAGACAAAAAAGGTGTGTGCGCGCATGTGGGGGAAGATTGAGGGGAAAAAATAGAAAAGACAATGGAAAGGATGCATTTGGGTACGTGAAAGAAAAGAAGCAGAAAGAGGGTGGCTTTCATTCTAAGCACCATTGCCATGGGGACAAGGGAATTGAGTTGGTCCCTGGGAATAAAAGGGTTCTTCATCCTGTCATAGAACCTAAGATTGTCTTTTTTTTTTGCGTGTGCCCTGCCTCTGAAAGTCATTGCTAAGGGAGATACGTTGGAGTTAGGATTGCTCAGTTTTGTTTCAGGCTCTCTTTTGGCCCAACAATCAATGCTTTTCATTCTTGCATGGCAGTCAGGAAATGGAGCAGCAGGCATGGGATAGAGATCGAGCGCTCGGGAGAAATCCTGTCTGAGGTGCAGCTATTTCAGGAGCTTCTGCCAGAAGCAAAAGTAAACGACTTCAGCTGGCACACTTATGCCTTCGTTCATGTAAAAGCAGCAAGACAGCAAGCTGTTTCTAGCTTCATCTGTTGACAAATGCTGATGCATCGTGGGGGGTTTCTTCAATACTTCCACTGAGATGAAGAAACAAACCTATTCTTTAGTTTATCTTCATATAATTATATGTGTAGTGTACTGTAAAATGGTTCACCTGTAGCCTAGCATTAGTGACACAAAAAAGAGAATAGTATTTTTATGTGAAACAACGTTCTGCGCATGTTTCTTTTGCTTAAGGAATATGAGAGGTTTAAGCGGCATGGTGTTACAGGCACCAATTATGGGCATTCACCGTGAGGGGGCAAAGGACAACGTAAATGTGTAATGACATTTACAAATGCCATGACTTAGATATCTGAGTCACAATATAACTGCAACATTTGCATGATGATGTCATTGTCTGGTTTATTATTTTGGCATCACCGAGGATTGTTAATGCTGGCACCAGCGTGTCTGCAAAGAACGTGGCATCCACAAAGCTCCTTGCCCACTTGACTAATGGTTTAAAGATTATCATAATTTTAAATAAATTAAATGAGAAGCCAACATCCCAATAACAGAGTCCCCAGTGTCAATTTTGCTCTGGGTCTCCCCATATCCAGGATGAGACATGAACCGTAGCATCTTTACAAATCAGCAGACTTACAGGCAGGGAATTTCAAAATATGAACAGAACTAAATTTATACTGTACCTACCTGAAGAAATTTGTGCTGGTGATCTCCTGCTCCATGATACGATCATAATCCCAGTTTGCGGCTTCCCTCTTATTGTTCCCCCAAGGTTTGTATCCTAGATATTCTTAAAAAATAAACATGGTGGGTAAACTGCAGTCCAGTGCATTGTCTCAAAAACAGGGGTGGGTTCCTACTGGTGCAGTCCAGTGCGCCTTTCCGGTAAGGAGCTGCCGATTGTGCAATTTGCGCTCGATGGCTCCAGTGCCATCTTTGATGGTCTGTTGCGCGGTGCCATCTTTTTTCTGGAATTTTTGGGCTTTTTTTGCTTCCTGCGCATGCGCGGAAGCAAAATCTTGCGAGGGGATGCGTGCACGAGATTTTGGCAATTTTTTGCTTCCACGCATGCACGGAAGCAAAAAATCGCCAAAATCTCACACGTGCGCTCGTCCCCTCACGAGATTTTGCTTCCACGCATGCGCAGGAAGCAAAACTGCACAAGGGGACGCACACGTGTAGCGAGCGTGCGCGCATGCAAAACGAGATGATGCACGCGCAGTGCACCGGTAGGCAGGTAAGAGGAACCCACCCCTGCTCAAAATGTGTTTCTGTCTCCATGGAAAAAGGGGCCAAAGTTAGCTAAGGTACAGATCATCCCACAGAAGGCTAGAGATGGTAAACAGCAATCTTACCAGTACTCTTCTACATTAGCAGAGCTTGCCACTGTAGTCGGTTTTTGAAGGACAGTTTGATGTTCTCACCCCAAATCTTGACAATGAGATAAGAATGAATCTCAAATGTTTCATGAAATTTGGAATGAGAACCTGAAACCTTTCACATTTGGTCAATCCTCTCTGGGCTTTAAATATATGTAAAGCCAATGGAGGAATTGATAGAAACCTGAAAGATATGATAGGAAATGCCATTGCCTGAAGTCAGTTTGGTACATTTAGAGAGATATATTTAAAGTACCAAACTCTGGCTCACATGTAATTGATACTATATACCTATAAAAGCAGGTAGAGAATATGTAGAGGCCTCCAATCCCACACCATAAATGTAGCTTCCCTATTATATTATGGTGTTGGGGTTTTTTTACGATGGTGAAAATTTTACCCCTTTCTGGGATGGGCCCCAAAGGTCATGAAATCCTAGTAAGGTTGCACTATAGGGAAGCCCATCTCAAATAAGTCTTGTAATTAGGCTAGTGAACAGGAATCCAGAGGGCCAAAGAGGACGATCGAGTTTCAATCGATGGCGGTTTGCCTCTACAACTGGTGGTTTCTTAGGGCTTCATAGCAGGGATGGGTTCTAAATTTTTTTACTACCGGTTCTGTGGGCATGGCTTGTTTTGTGGGTGTAGTTTGATGGTCTTGTGACTGAGTGGGCATGGCCAACGTGACATCACTCACACCTCGCCCACTCAGTCACATCCCCCCACCTAGTCACGCCCACAGAACCGGCGAAAATTTCTGTTTTGCCAGCTGGGAGGCTGGCAAAGAAGCCTCGCTTTCCCCACTGTGGCTGCTTCTACCTCAGTGCCAAACGGTCCATGCCCCCCCCAAACACACACACACAGTGCTTGCCCTGGCAGCACCCTGGCAGTAGTAGCCGAGTGAGGGAAGGCGAGGGACTGGAGAACAAAGCGGGCACGGCAGCAGCCAAAGACGCCGCTTCTTTGCAACAGCCAAGGACAGAAGAGGCACCTCTTCCTTCCTCGGCTGTTGCAAAGAAGCGGAACCTCTGGGTGTGCCACGCCCGCTTCTTTCTCTTTAAGAGCTGCTTTGCACCTTGTTTGCAAACTACTTCAAAGGGAGCTCAGATTGTGGTGGCATTCCAGCTTCCACTGACTTGTGGGGTCTGAGGTCGACCCGGCGACAAAGATGCGTTTTGGGGCGCCTAATCCTCTGGCAAGCCCGGCCACATGATGCCAGGTCCTCCCGGGCAGCTGCTCCCCACTGCCCACCCCAGAGGGACTCGCTTCGCCCACAGATTCTTCACCCACCAAGAGCCGAGCCGACCGTAGCTGGGCTGCCTGACCCCAGGAACAGGCGAATCAAATGGCGGGCAAGACCGCAGAAGGCATAGTCAGAGCCAAGGGCAACCGGAGCCATGGGCAGCGGATCAGCTCGATCTGGGCCTGGGATTCGGGGGGCGGAAGTTTTGCTCCTCGCAGCCTTAGAGCCTTGGTGCAACTCCCAGCCCTTGCACAGTAAAGAAAAACTTCTCACGAGTGCAAGAAGTTGTTAATTGCCTCACACTCATGAGAAGCTTTTCTTTACTGTGCAATGTTTTTCCCTGTACACAATGGCTGAGAGATGCTCACAGTGGGGCACAATTTGGGGGTGGCAGGTGGGGCGGGAGGGCCGTGAGACGTGCATCTTACAGGAAACTGGCAGCTCCAGATCTTGCAGCTTTTTCGGGGTTTTCTTAAAAAAAAAGCCTCTCCAGACAAGCTTGAAAATTTCCGAGGTTGCTTCGGGAGGGAGCAGTCAGGCAGCATTCCCCCCCTCCCTGGGTGACTGCAGCCTCGGAGCCTTGGAGCAACTCCTGGCCCTTTCACAGTAAAGAAAAACTCGTGAGTACGAGGCAATTAACTTCTCTCACTGGTGAGATGTTTTTATTTATCGTGCAAAGGCCAGGAGTTGCTCCAAGGCTGTAGGCTCCGAGGATGCAGGTGCCCGGGGAGGGGGGGAAAACACTGCCCAACTGCCCCCTCCCGAAGCAAGGTTTCAAGCATGGCTGGAGAGATGGGTTTTTTTAAAGAAAACCTCAAAAAAGCTGCAAGATCCGGAGCTGCCAGTTTCCGGTAAGATGCACGTCTCGCGGCCCTCCCGCCCCATCTGCCACCCCCAAATTGTGCCCCACTGCGAGACGCGCATCTCTCCTACCCCACCCACCCACCCCCAGCTTCCATTTTACCTTTCTTTAACGCACCCCGCTTCCCTCCCCAAACCTTGGGAAGCAGCCGCTCCTGTCCTTGCAGCCTGTGGAGGAAGAAGCCTCCGCACCGCAAAGCCCTCGTGGCAGCAGGAGGGGGAAAAGGAAAAAAAAGGCTCGCCTCTACCTCTTCCTTCTCTCTGCTAGCAGAAGTCGGAGAGGAAAAGGCAGTAAGCCAGTGATCTGCTGGCTGTCTCAAGTAAACTTGCTCACGAGTGCTTAAAAACCCAGCTTCTGCTCATGCGCAGAAGCAAAAAACAAAATGGTGGTGCCCACGGACCGGTACCGACAGAACTGGCTCCGTGATATCGTCACTGGCTTACTAACGGTTCTAAAGAACCGGTTAGAACCGGTAGGAACCCACCTCTGTTTCATAGTCGCTGCCTGATAGATCTTTCTCACAAGAGCCAAGTAGAAAAAATAAGCCCCAGGTAGGCCGAGCCTTTTCTCAAGAACATATAATAAGGAAATCAGCCTCATGCTGGCTCTACAATAGGTTGAAACTTCAATCCCAAAGAGTCTGGAGAGCATCACTATTGGGAAGGCTCATATTTGAACATACTAGAGGTTCATTCTATTTGAAGTTCCTTAAAATTGCTATCAATTTAGAAAAAATGAGCCAGTTTCTCTGAATACAAGAAAATCATATTCCTTAAGTCCTTAACTCCTGTTTACGCCCCAATAAATAATGGTCCCTATCTGGAAAAAAATGTTAGGGTGTTGCTTAAATAATATGATTGATTGATTGATTAAATCTCTATCCCTCCTTTTCTCCAGAGCCTCAAGGTAGCAGGCATTACACTTCCCTTTCCAATTCTTGTTTTGTGAGATAAGTTAAGCCAAGAAATTATGGCTATTTCTTGTCATTTGGGTGGATGTCATGTGGATGGACTTCAACCTAAGTCTCCCTGGTACTAATGAAACTGTTGTGTCCGAAAGACTTAGGGACGACAGGAGACTGGAGTCAGAACAAAGCTAGCCTTTATTAAGGCAACAGCGATAAAACAGAGCAACAGGAACGCTTGGAAAGAACGGAGGCAAAAACAGTTCCCTCAGCCGCGTTTGACAGCGCTATTTAAGAGCAGCTGTCAAACGCAGCAGCCAATCGGAGGGCTGGACTCTCCCGCTTACCAGCTCGACCTATCAGCGGTGATGGCAACTATTGCCAATGTCCTGGGAGGACGTAACAGAAACCATAACCCCTGCCCCTCACCGGTTCTTAGTACCTAAAGACTAAACATGCTTTTAAAATAGCATCAGCATTCGTGGATCAGCACCTGATCCCTGAGGTATGAAGCAGAGGTGGGTTTCAGTAGGTTCTGACCAGTTCTGGAGAACCGGTAGCGAAAATTTTGAGTAGTTCGGAAAACCGGTAAATACCACCTCTGACTGGCCTTGCCCCATCTATTTTCTGCCTCCCGAGCCCCAGCTGATCTGGAGGAAATGGGGATTTTGCAGTAACCTTCCCCTGGAGTGGGGAGGGAATGGAGATTTTGCAGTATCCTTCCCCTGCCACTCCCACCAAACCACTCCCACCAAGCCACACCACGCCCACCAAGCCACGCCCACAGAACCGGTAGTAAAAAAAAATTGAAACCCACCACTGGTATGAAGGATTATTCCCAGCTGGGTATGAACAGAGAATATAGGGAATAACTATGGACAGGGGACTGGTGGCATGGAATGAAAAGTGCTACTTATCTGAAACTCTCCAAAGCTTAAGATGGAATGATCCTTCACAGCAACAGTTCTTGATTATTACCACCATCCTAGACTTGTTACTTTAATTAATATGCCTACTAGGACAAGAAACTTTGTGAGCTGATCCTGTGGGAATTTCTCAAGTCAGCCCCTTCCTCAGATAGGTACATTTTGTCTCCAGATTGCACATATGCAAATGCACATGCGAACCCAGGGGACCATAAATTAGATAAATAATTATTGGCTACATCCAATGCCAGTTTCCATCTTTCCATCATCTTCTCAGCATTGCCTCTCCTGCATACCCCAAAACCTTCTTCAGAGGAGAAAAGAAGGCTCTGCTGCTTCACTGGAGGAAAAGCTAAGTTTTACCAAGTCGTAGCACAAACACAGTGTACAAATACTGCTCTATGGCATAGTCAATGTTTTGGAATAGCCTCTTCACAGGGATCAGGCTAGAGCTGTCTCTAGTGATGTCAGCTCATTGAGGTGGTCCAGGCAGAAAACCAAAACCTATCCTGTCTCCCAAGGTTATTCTCACAGCCCATTACAAGTGGCCATCCAGAAAACATTAAAAATAGGGTTATTTTGGAGGGCATTCCCATAAGCTGGGTACCATCTTTTACTTCTTGTGTGGTTTATTTGTTATTTGTTTGTGGTTTCCATTGGTGGAGGGAGTTGATGTTAATGCTGTTTTTAAGCGTACCGTGGATAATTATATCGTATAATTATATATGGAAGCCAGTAGACTTCCTAAAATCTGCCTAGAGGAACAGCAGATCTTAAACCCTCAAAGGTATTTTTGGTTAACTCGGTTGTCAGATATATTGAATCGAAATGGCATAGGGTTTCCGTTGTGCGACACATTGGAGCAAGTTAAACAACGGATTAAAGATATACATGGGCAAATGGACATGGCAACTTTTTCAACTAATCATTCCCTTAAGCTTCTGACAGCAGTTAAAACAACTTTCACCCTGGAAAAATATTTACTCCTAGAAATGCCATCAGTGGAGAGAGAATTATTTGTCAAGTTTAGATTTGAACTTTTAGATACTAACATTAAATTCGGCCGGTATCGGAAAATCCCGTATGATGAAAGAACATGTATATGTGGGGCAAATGTTGTCGAGGATATGGCGCATATAATATTTGAATGTAGGATGTATGAGGAAGTAAGAAAACAATACCTGTCCCCAATTATAAATAAATTTTCCCACTGGAATGTAAGGCATAAATTAACATTTCTATTGAAGGCAGACTCTCCTCCCCTGGTAAGGGCTATCACTCGCTATCTTAATAGGATGACAGCAATACGAGCCAGCTACATTGAAAAGAATTTCATTGATTGTAAGAAAGATGAGCTGAGTTAGAGACGAGATATTTTATTTGGGTTATCTAGTTTTAGAAATTTAGTTATTGAATTTTAATATCGTTGAATTTTGATGTCATGTACCATATATATTTTTGTACGGTTGTTTCTGTACCTGTTTGTTCTGTTTTTCTTTTTTTGAAAAGGCCTTCGGGCTATTCAATAAATGTACTGTACTGTATAATTATATCGTATTCTGTAATCGAGAAATATTTGATTGCACTGGGGCATGAGATAAATACAGGTAGTCCTTGTTTAGCCACCACAATTGGGACTGGCAACTCAGTTGTTAAGTGTAGTGGTTGCTAAATGAAACTGCAACTGTGCTTATGATCTTAGTTCAGCTTTCCTTTGCTTTACAGAGTTGTTAAGGTTGTAAAGGCAAGGATTGGTCACCAAGTTATTTTTTTTTCATCACAGTCATAACTGCAAATGGTTGCTAAAGAAGGCAGTCACTAAACAAGGACCAACTATGGATGTAAAATCCATGGGAATTCACTTATCCAAGATTAAAGAGATTTTATTTATTTATTTATTTATTTATTTATTCATTTATTTATTTATTTATTTATTTATTTATTTATTTATTTATTTATTTATTTATTATTTATTTATTTGTGAGATTTATATACCGCCTCACAGTGCAAGCACTCTCTAAGCGGTTTACACCAGTAAGCAATGTATATATTTATATTGCCCCCAACAATCTGGGTCCTCATTTTATCTACCTCGGAAGGATGGAAGGCTGAGTCAACCTTGAGATAAGTGAATTCTCATGGAAGTCTGACACCAAAAAGCTGTTTCCTCTACAAATACCAAGTAAAGTTTGCAAAATGTATGACTGTTATTTTATTTATCAGACCATTATAACATCCCAGCACCGTGGGCTAGATGGGGACGAAGTACAAAAATCAGTAGAAGAGACAAGAAAACCCATATTGTAGTCAGGAAAACAACATGTCTCTGTAGGCACTTGGAAATGAGCTTGACCACAGTGGGAGAAAAAGAAATGCCTAACGAGAATATACTTCTTTTTGTTCATGAATGCTGAGTAATACAAGAAAGAGGTGATGTTGCTTGACTCTGACGCATTGCTTGAATGAACACGGAGTATTATGAGGAGAAACGATTAGGTCTAGATAAATATTGATTGTCATTATCCTCTTAACACAGGCTCGAGAAGTGCTGTTTTCGACCAGCTGAGCACTCGGCTGATGGCAGTTTTGTCTAACCCACATTTCTCTGGGGGCCGTATAAAAAATGTCTCATGGGAGTGCCTCTGAAAGCTTTTCAGCCTGCATGGATACGTTTTTCTTATCAAGTCAATTTGTTACGCTGTTACAAAAAGTGATGGACTGTGAAGTGCTCTGTAAGGGGCGTGCATAAGCGCACCATTGTGCCTACCGTCCCTGTCTTACTGTCCTATTGTCCTCATTTATCTAGACTTACTTTGCTTACGTTTATGTTTATACCTATACCTGCTATCTTGTACATATCTGACAAACAAACAAACAAATAAAAAGTGATTGACTTTGAGAAGTTTTCTGTAAACAAGACCACAGACAGCTAACGTGCCTGATTCTGTTTGCCATTATTTCTCCCATTTAAAATACTTCTCACATCAAAACAATGGCCACTCTTACAATCAGCCCCATATGGGGCTATCAGGACACCATCCTGAAATAAAACAATAATAAAGATGACCCTTTGAGAGGGTCGGGGAGTGGGGGGAACTTCTCTCATCCAATTTATGTCATCTGCACAATCTGACACTTCCTTATTTTTCCTTTAGAGATGACTCACATATAAGGAAGGTATCTATGTATTTAATCATATAGATATGGATATCTATAGTGTGTGTGTGTATGTCTGTGTGGGTGAGCATATATTCCATTTGTTACAACCTTATTGTGAAGTCTGTGATCGGACACATACTTTGTGCTAAACCATGGTTTGTTGGATAAGCAGCGGCTGATTAGGTTCACACATTAAATTAAGAAATGAATAATTTACGGACTAAAATGGCTGCTTTCATGTGTCACTTTAACTTAAAAATAAGCCATGCTATGATTTTTACATAATGTCCAAATCCATCTAGTATGAAGTAGCAGACTCCAAATAAAATTAATGACCCATGGACACCATCAAGGCTTTTGAGAATGGAAAACCCACTACATCCCAAATATCTATGGAGATCCTCAATCATTCAGGTCATTAATTTAATTTAATTTAATAAACGTTCTTATAGGCCGCCCAATCCCGTGGGACTCAGGGCGGCGTACAACAGGATAAGAAACGTACAATAAAAACAATTATCAAAGTTTAAAAATTAAAAAGCATAATAAAAACAATTATAAAAACAACATTCATGGGGGGAATCTGATCTTCCTATTCACCCCACCTGCCGGAAGAGCCAAATTTTTATGGCTTTACGGAAGGCCAGCAGGGTGGGGATACTCCGGATCTCTGGTGGGAGTTGGTTCCAGAGGGACGGGGCTCCCACAGAGAAGGCTCTCCCCCGTGGCCCCGCCAACCGACATTGTTTGGCCGATGGGACCCGGAGGAGGCCCTCCCTATGGGACCTAACCGGTCGTAGGGAGGTGTGTGGTAGGATGCGGTCCCGAAGGTAACCTGGCCCTGAGCCATGTAGGGCTTTAAAGGTAACGACCAACACCTTAAATTGCGACCGGAGACTAATTGGCAGCCAATGCAGCTGGCGAAGGATAGGTGTTATGTGGGTGTATCTCGGTACACCCACTACAGCTCGCGCAGCTGCATTCTGTACCAGTTGGAGTCTCCGGATGCTCTTTGAGGGTAGCCCCATGTAGAGCGCGTTACAGTAGTCATGGTCATGGTTGTCCCAAAGGTGCTTTTTCAAAAGGCAATTGGATTGCCTTGGTTTTTCCTTGAAGATGTTTCACTTTTCATCCAGGAAGCTTCTTCAGTTCTGAAGAAGCTTCCTGGATGAGAAATGAAACGTCTTCAAGGAAAAACCAAGGCAACCCAATTGCCTTTTGAAAAAGCACCTTTGGGATCACTACATCTCACTGTAGAAGCAGTACAATTCATTCCATATTTCCCAAAGCAACCAGGTCATTGCTGTTTTCTCTGTCATCTCAGAAAATTCAGTTGATGCAGAGAGATAGCAGTGATGATGTCATCAGCACTGAGCGGATGTAGTAACTTTTGGAAGCTTTAGAGTTTCACTGCATTCATGAACAAAATCGCGAAACTTCCTTTAACGGAAGCCTCTTCTGATTCGGTATAAAGCCCATTCCAACATATTGGTATCTTTTCTAAGAAGAAACACTGGCATCTAGAGGCCTCTTCAGTTCGTCACCTGTTTTGGACCTCTGAATAAATTATCTACGGAGATTCTCAATCATCCCGATCATGGTTATCCCAAAGATGCTTTTTCCCAAAGGGAAACTAGACTTTCTTTGTGTGTGTTTTTTTCTTTGAAAACGCTTCACTTCTCATCCAAGAAGTTTCTTTAGTTGAATTGAAGAAGCTTCTTGGATGAGAAGTGAAACATTTTCAAAGAAAAAAACACATAAAGTCTAGTTGCCTTTTGGAAAAAGCAACATTGGGACAGCTGAATAAATTAGTTCAAATGCCCCATTTGCAGGAGCTAAAGTGGTGCAGTGGTTAAATGCTGTGACTGCAGGCTGACTGCTAGTTCAGCAGTTCAGCTGTTCAAATCTCACTAGGCTCAAGGTTGACTCAGCCTTCCATCCTTCTGAGGTCGGTAAAATGAGGACCCAGATTGTTGGGGGCAATATGCTGAACTCTGTAAACCGCTTAGAGAGGGCTGTAAGGCACTATGAAGCGGTATATAAGTAAAGTGCTATTGCTATTGCTATTGCTGGCATCAATACTATATGCATGATCTTTACCTTTGCCTATCTGGTTTAAATGATAAACAGCAAGCATTATGTCCAGCAAGCTGGTTGGGAAATATCGTATGGTAGTTAAGAGTTTAGTATTTCAGGAGGATTCCAAGATGCCTAATTTGGTTTGGTGCCTATGTTCCTTCGTAAAAGTATTACAGAGGTAGAGTTGCTGATCATTTAGCCTCAATAACATTCCACAGAAGTAATTCTGTGGCTCTTAATGTGCTTTAAAATGGCAAGCTTATGAAAACCAGCCCATAAGATTTTGCAAGGCAGAGCATCAAATGGTGTCCTGTACACACTTCACTGAAGGCAGCTGCATTATTTTGGCACCTGAGACAGAGATCCCAATTCATTGGCTCTTTCTGTCACGATTATAAAAACATAATCATGTTCAATAATGAATCACTGAAAGATTTTTCTCTTGCTAATTGTAGGAACCTAAATCATTGATATACTTATTTAGGAATGAAGCCCATTTTAAATACAGAAGATTTACTGTAATTTTTAAGTGAATATGCATGAGGGTGGCTGTGAGAATAGTTACTTATGTAATAAAGAGAGTCAAGATTTATAATAGTACAGTGTACAAGAAATACCTGTGATAGAAGAGAAAGAAAGCAATAAAGCAGATATTTAGAATTGTATGACTTTAACTGATTGTATCCTTACCTTAGATGGTAACTTGAATGATAGTTCACATTATATCTGACTTAAGCCAAGTGGCCAGATCCTGGATTGGTTTAAAATAAGAACACTTTATGTACTTTGTAAAATAATAAATTCCTTTTACCCTCTGGGAAGTTGGTATGAGTGCATCAGAGACTGCTATCCAAAGTTAAACAAATATATTTATGTCCTATACAAATTTATATGAGTTAAGCCTCAGTTTCTCTCTCCCACAAAGATAGATCCTTTTTCTGTACTTACATAACATTCCTGACTCACGTGTTCTTTGCTGGATCTGTTTTATATTAGTCTTTCCCCTCAATTATTTGTCATCAGCATCTCATTTATACTATATTTGGTTATGATAATGCTGTTTTAATCTGAAGGGAGGAACCATGGTGTACCTTCTTGAGTGTGTTTTTATTTATTTTATTTATTATTTGTGAGACTTATATACCGCCTCATAGTGCAAGCACTCTCTAAGCGGTTTACACCATTAAGCAATGTATATTTTACATTGCCCCCAACAATCTGGGTCCTCATTTTACCTACCTCGGAAGGATGAAAGGCTGAGTCAACCCTGAGCGGGTGAGATTTGAACAGCTGAACTGCTGATCACAGTTAGCTAAAGTAGCCTGCAGTACTGCACTCTAACTGCTGCGCCACCTCGGCTCTTATATGTGAGCAATCGACTTAGCTTGTTACTTTCCAGTTTAAAAGTTACTTTGGGGGAGTAAAAATTATTTTGGGGATGTTCACTCTAGCCAAGATACCTTACAAGAGTGTGCAGTGCAAACCAAGTTTCTTATACAAAAAGAAATCCCCAAAAACTGTTTTCTTTTCATGGAAGAGAAGGGAAGGCTGATCACCCCAAAGTCTTCTTCACCTGACTATATTGCTAGGATGACTTTACTTGATCCCAATGCTCTGATCATATCTACTCTAAGCTATAAACTTATGCTGGCGGCTTTCTCTAATGAAAATGCTTTTTATTGTAATCAGATAAAATAACATAACTTTGAAAGTCTGCCCAGGCTTTTTTTTCCTTTTCCTTTCTTTTCCTTTTTCTTTTTGCCTGCTACTATCAATAAAATCTCAGGCCAAAAAGTTTTTCCCAAGAGCAGATAAATTTGCTGGTGAAGGTTCTACAAACTGGCATTACTCAAGAACTCAATTACATGAATATAGGACAGCTGTATTATGCAGAATGTCTTCAAGGTTGTTTGTGGACAGACAAGGTTGTTTTTGGCGGGCAGGAAAGGAACAAAGAGATGATGTCCAAAACTTCCCCCTATTTCTCCTACTACTGAGTCTCTTTCTCATCCTTTTTATTTTCTCAGGACTGAACCACAACTTCCCCTCTCCTTTCCCTTTCCCAAGGCCTGAGCTGAGTTCCACCCCCAGATCCCTTCAGAGAACCAGAGTTTCCTAACAATGGTTAAAGCCTCTGTGAGATGCTCCTAAACAGTTTTCCCTCCCTTTGGTCCAAAGTATTCAGGGAAGGGCTATATTGCCTCCAGATCTGGAGATGCCTTTATTATGGTTCTGGTAGTCCAGGTGAGCTTTGAAAGAGGCAGGCGCGCGACAAGGTCAGTCCAGTGCTGTTGCCCGCTGGATCTCCGGGCGTTTCCTTGCGCAGGTATCACGAGGCCACTTTCCTCCCACTCTCGCCTTCCAAGAAGGGCAGAAGACCGCGAATGACTCCGAAGAAGGGGTACCTTGCCGGCGAGGGGAGAGGCAACCACCACCCCTTCTAACCTCTCCACCCCGGCTCCTCCTTCCAAGCCCTCCCTCCGGCCCCTCCTTCTTCTCGGCACCCCACCTCTTCGCCTGCGTTGTCATTGTCTCGGCGGGCGAGGCTCCGGGCTGGCTGGTCCTTCCGCGAGCGGGTCGGCGGGAGGCAAAGGACCGAGCCAGGGTCCGCCGATCGTGGGAAAGGATGCGCCTTCTTTGCCAGCCGCCCGCTTGCTCCGGGCCCGCTAGCCGGGTGGTGGCCTCATCGCGCTGATCTTGGGGCGTGGGGGCCGCCCAGGGCGCGCGAGTTTGGGGGAAATGAAGAAGATCTGGGTGAAGAAACGTCTCCAGGTAACGAATCCCACTCCGGGGAGAGGGAGGGGCGGGTCACTGAGGAGTCGACCGACGGTCCCCGGGGCTTTTAGGCGGAGGTCATAGGAGGTGCCTGTCCCGGGGGAAGCTCCGGGGCCCGAGCCAGGCAGGCATCCAAAGTGGAACCACCCCGGCCGGTTCCCAAGGTGCGATGCCCACCGTTTTCCCTGCTGGTTTTGCCTCTCGGCTGCCGCTCTGATGGGTGGGATTCGCCACAACATGGTGCGTGCGCGCGCGCGCGTGTGTATTTGTGCCAGGGAATGGGCTGTAGCACTCTGCCCATCCGCCAGAAGCGCCACTGGCCTCGCTGCTAGGCAGGCGGGGTGGGGTTTGGTGGCAACGGAGGGATTTGGGGTCCGGAAAGCGTGGAAACCAAGACGGATTCTTGGAGAGGGGACCCCCGGCTCTTCCACCTCAGATGCCCAAAGCGGAGGAGGCAGGGCAGGCCGTCCCGCTCCAGCCCAAAGCCCGGGGGTTACGGAGGCTGAGCACCTGCGTCATCAGGTCCCGTGCGTCAGTACCTGGCAGGAGCGCGGCTTCTCGTGCCGTGGACGTCACTCGGGGCCTCCAAGCCGGGCGGAGGGGTCGCTCCCTGTTGCTCCTGAGCTGGGGATCGAACAGGCAAACAGTCACCGTCGGGAGTTGACCGCCCGCCCGCCCCCACTTTGCCTTCGTTTTATTGTTATCCTTCCCTTTCCGAGCTCCTTGGCTGCTCTACCATCTTAGGTGCCTCTCCACTTCAGAGGAGCGCTAGGGAAGCAAGGGCGCCGGGAGTGACCGTTTGCCTTGGTCTTATGAGCTTCCCCAAAGTGCTTGTTTGGCAGTTAGAGGTCCTGCTAAGATGGATGGATGGATGGATGGATGGATAGATGGATGGATAGAGATAGATAGATAGATAGATAGATAGATAGATAGATAGATAGATAGATAGATAGATAGATAGATAGATAGATAGATAGATAGATAGATAGATAGATAAAGATGGGGTTGGACTAGATGACCTACAGGGTCCCTTCCAACTCTAGTAATCTGTAATCTGTAATGATGCAGTTTAGATCTTTTTACCTGATGTGCCTGGAGTTTTGGGAGGGTGATCCCGGAACAGAAGCAGTCTACAGCCAGGCAAGGCTGAGGTGCTGTTAATCTCAAGAAATGCTGAGATTGATGGCATCCCCAAACCACCATGCAGAAAAGGGATTGACACATACTGCTAGGTAAAAGACGAAACTACATTATTTGAGTTCATTGTCACTTTCCAAAGAAAGGGATGTGGTCACTGCTAGTAGATATGTCCAGGGTTCAGAATCCTGGGAAGATTCTCACCAATTCTGCATTTACCTTAAGGTAACCTCAAGCACTTCTGTCTTTGGTGATGTTGACACCGTTCTTGTTTGCCCCATCAAGCCAATTTTCCCCTGCTTTATTTCATTTTAGTATTGCCTTAGTTGAGCAGGCTCTCTGGAATACGAAAGTGGCCGCCTTTATTTTTGGGCAACTATTTCCCATGTAATGGATTTAACTTTATTATCCAGATGATGCCTCGTTTTCTAATGTTCCAGTGTTTGAATTGCAAACAGTATCATTTGTAATCTTGCAGCCAGACTGTGCCTCCTGCCATGTGCCTGACTTATGGGGATGCTAGCCAGATACCTGTTAATGGCTGTTGATTGCATTTTCATTTCTTGATGGAGGAATTATCCATCGGCACCAGAGCTTGTCTGTTCATATATCTTCCTGGCGAGGCATGTGGGCTGCCAGCCAGCACCAGTCACAGTGGGGGCAAACTGGCTTGACCAGAATACAAATCCAAGTGGAGCCGATCAGACATTGCATCTGCGTCCTGGGAGCAGTTTGTTCTTAGGGCTGGAGTTTCACGAATTGGAGATTTTCTCTAATCCAATAAATCAGGAGCTTGCTTGCACTTTTTTGTGAGCTTGTGCCTTTTAATAAAATGTGTTAGTTGGGCAACTACTGAACTCCTGATTTTTTTGTCAACATAGACTAACAGAGCTCTCCTCCTACAATTTCAAATCCAATGGACTCCAGTGCAAAAGAGAGAAAATTAGGCACTGTAATGGGTGCAAGTTGTCTGTGTGGATGTTCCTTTCTCTGTGACATCAGTATCCTATCTCTCACGTCTCACTGATTGATGTTGCCACTTTTATTTTATTCACCGTTGCCCAGAGTATTTCATTTCAGCATTAATATCATGGGAAAACCAAGTTAGTGAGCAGATTTTCTGGAAGATGGAGCAGCAGGAAAACTGGGGAGTGGGTGGCTTTGTGCCTGAGCTGCTCTGCGTGTGTGCATATGAATATGTGTTTACAAGCACATACATGCTGTTCCATCACTATTCCTGAATTACAAAATCTGCCCTTTTCCTGATGGAAAGCACCCATGGTTTGTCCTTTGAGCAGTCCTGTGGAGTTGCTAGCCAGGACTGAAATTCTTTTCCACAGAAAGCCTGGCATTCTTGCTTCCTGCATGGTGATCCCTTGGAGACTTTCCTGGCGAGGGTGATTTTTACCAGGGGAAGCCTGATGTTGTGTGTGCAGAGTGTCTGTGATGGTGCCTAGAAAGATAAAAGGATAGAGAGGATAAGGACTTGGGGGAGCAGGGGGGGGGGAGGAAGTCACGCTTCCTGAATTTGGGATGACTCTGATGAGTGGACTGGAATGTTGAGAACTTGGGAATTCCAGCAACAGAGGCCAGCTCTCGGCTGCTGAAGGCTGGCCAGAGTGCATCAAGATGGTAGCAAAAAGAGGCCTAAGAAGGCTTCACCCAAGGGCCTAGAGCAGTGATGGCGAACCTTTTTTGGTTCGCGTGCCAAAAAGGGGGGGGGATGCGTGGGATCACGTGTTTGCGTGCCCACACCCATAATTCCATGCACCCCCGCGCATGCACGTATGACCCCCCCATTCCCAGCATGCAATGGCACGCCCATTTTTTGCTCTCTCCAGGCTTCTAGGAGCCTGGGGAGGGCGAAAACGGCCTTCCCCACCCCCTCTGGAGGCTGGAAACAACCTGTTTCCTGACTCCCAGTGGGCCCAGAAGGCCCGAAAATCAGCCGGCCGGTGCGCACATGTGCGCCGGACCTGAGCTCGCGTGCTTACTGATATGGCTCCGCGGGCCACTTGTGGCACCCGTGCCATAGGTTCGCCATCACGGGCCTAGAGAGTGGCTCCACTTGTTGTGTGGAAGGGACTCTGCCGGGAAGTGATATATGGTAGAAGCAGAACCATCTGGTTGATCTTTCCCTGAAGTTGCCCTTATACTTGAATTTGGTTCTCATTGGGAATGGACTATTTTTTTTTTTGTGAGCCTTCCTGTGTCACTTCACTTCCAATGTGTCTCTACAGCTTGTTCTGCCCATCCTGAGGTAATGCCACCTGTTTCTTCTTTTTCCTTTGCAGAAAAGCGGTCACTCACGGCGTTTTGGACGCTTCACGCATGGTGCGTTGTATTACTTCTGCCCTCCGGTCCCTTTTGGGGTTGATGAGAAAAACAGAAGGGTGGCCAGGGGCCAGATGCAAAAGGTGTTTTGCACCTTTACATGACTGTGCAGACACAGAGCATCGTGTCATTGTAGTTACCACATCACCATTATAAGTACAGGGCCTCTCTTCCTCTTAACACCTGTCTTTCGTAATGGAAGAGATTAACTAGGAAGAGTCCAGGTGGGCTTGAAGGCTGTGAAATATCTTCCCTTAGCAACCTTCATTGGTTGTGTTTGCAAAAAGAAGTCAAACCCCATTTTCACCTCAGTCCAAACAGTCTATGGGTAATTGCTTTGTAATTTAGGATGTGTGTATAAATCCATTGGTTAATCCATGGGTTAATTAATTGAATTAATTCAGTAAACCCATGTTAAACTATGTGTTAGTTTGTGGCATGACAAAGTGATGCTTCAGGAAGCAAATGTATCTGGGACGAACAGGAACATCTGTTCAACTTCAGCAGGACCCAAGAGTTTCACGGATCACAATTATGAAAACCTTGGTCTAATAGGACCATTCCAAATGTAATAAAATAGTGAACAAGCCTTTGAGTTCTCTAGCATCTGAGTCTTAATAAAGATATTTCCATACTATAGAAATTGGACTGGGTGTGTGTTGTGTCCCCTTATGAGCAAAATGATTGATTTTTATTTCTATGCAGAATGACGCTAGCTTCCATATTCAACTTCTAGACAAAATTGGGCATGCAGAATCCTGTAGGTACATCACTATTCCCGAAAACTTGTCTGGAGAGCCAAAGATTTCCCACTTCTAGGTTAGACAGTTTCAAAGAGAGAGATCTGGTATATTAGCTATAATGACTAAAAATAGAACTCACGTCATCAGAATCGGTGCAATTTACATTATCAGCTGTTAGGGATCAAATACGAGAGGCTGCTTCTCACCTTTGTGCTCTCCCTATGAATTTCATCATAGCGTATGCTTAGCCAGTTTTGAAAATGAAATACTACAGGAGAAATCTGGCTTGACGTAATAAGTTTAGGCCATCCCCATTCGCAAAGAGTCTCACTGAATCAGTGAAACCTATTTCTGAGTCGGCACACGAAATATTCCATTAGTCAAGTAATCTCTTCAAGAGTGCTATTTACTTTATTTGCATGCCACTTTCTTGAGAAGGGAAGGTGTAGTCACGCTGTGGGAGAGTTGAAAATGGTGTGAGGGAGGGAATAATATGCAATTTGTATAGGTACATTTGAATAGGCTCTCTAAAGCACTCATTAAAGTCTTAGGGGCATGTCTTTCAAACTTCCCCTTCTTTCAGCCCATGCTTTTGGGATGGCCGGCTTCTTAGTTTTCCTTTCTCTGAAATTAGCGTAGCTGTTAGATTCTGTTTTTCAGACATGTTCTCTTATATGAATAGCTGTCTGGGGTTTTGCACATTGCATCCGAGCCTTCTCTTGTTATATGTATATGCATTGCTGGTCTAATAAATGTTCCCTGCATAGAGCATTACAGATTTCTTTGAGGTTTACATGACATATATGTTGCGTTCCATAATATTTTGGGATATTCTAAGCTTGGGCTGGTTTGGCAATCACACTTCATTGACGTGTGTCTCTCTTTCTTGCTGCCCCTATGGAAGCGAAGTTTTCCGCTCCTGCAGAAAGCAAAGTTACGGTAGGAACCATGCTGTTTTCCTAATTTGCCGTTTTATAGTATTTTATTATGTTTTGAATGCATTCTTTGGCCTGTGTGGAGAAGAAGATTCTTATGCTGAAGAAGGAATGATAATATACAATATACCGTATTTTTCGGAGTATAAGACACACCTTTTTCCCCCTTAAAAGAGGCTGAGAATTTGGATGCGTCTTATACTCTGAATGTAGCTTTTTTGAAGCTTTTTTTTCCAGCCCTAACGAGGCGCTAATGATCTTCCCGGCTCTTCCTGGCTTGCAGGCTTTTTTCATTGGTATGCAGGCTTTTTTCACTGCTACTCCTCCAAAGGTTTTTTCCAGCCCTAAGTCTTTGCAGGCTTTTTTCATTGCTACTCCCTCCGAAGAAGTTTTTTTTAAGCCCTAACCAGGGGATAAAATAATGTGCTGAAGCTGACCAGACTAAGGACACTAGCCAGATGAATACCTGGTAGGCAGATTTTTTCCCTATTTTCCTTCCCAAAAACTAAGGTGCGTCTTATACTCCGGTGTATCTTATACTCCGAAAAATATGGTATGTAAATATACAGCCAACCCTTTTGGCATCAATTCCTCATTATTTTTTTTCATTATTTAAGGTTGATGATTCTGTCAGCAACAGAGATGAATGAATGCTATGTTTGCCTGATACTCTTAATCGCAAATTATGCAACTATATTTTTATTTTGTGTATTATGAAGATCCAGCTCATGTAGGCAGCTTATGGTTCCATGTGAATGCTTGGTTGTATAAACCATGGGTAAGCAGGTTGTGCAATTGGCAGCCAGTGAGGCCAAAGCATGTGGCATTCTTTTTAACCTTCTTTTGTCAACAAAAATCAGGTTTTGAGAGGAAATGTTTGAAGGAACAACTTGACATATGTTTTTTCTTCCAATTCTTTGTTATATGTATCATAAATGCTCAGTTCTTGATCTGACTACTGTTTACTTCTGTGGCTTCTGTGGCTGATGAGCAATCAGCTGCCACCTTGCCTATCAGTTATCATTTAAACTTTCCCATTGTGAGTTCTCATTGCTCAGTAAAGATACAGAGGAAGGCTGCAATTGCCAGAAAAATGTATTTTCGTAAAAGTATTGTGTAAAAAAAGGGATACCAGGACACTGCTGTTTACTCAGCTGTGTATGTTTTTCAACTTTGGAGTCCAACATTTTAATAATTCTTCTGGCTCTTCTCTGGAAATCTGCCGTGGTCTTTTCTTTCCCAACTTGAACTTGGAAAGGAAATGCTTTTAAAGGATCCACTGAATCTCCCTAATAACCTTCTAGATTTTTTGAGATGGAAAGGAGGGTGAAATCAACAAGAATGGCATTATTTAATAGGTATATAGCAGTAGTGGGCTCTAAATATGTGGCCTAGAGGTGGAGCTCTTGCCTCACAATCAGGAGGTTGTGAGTTCGATCCTAGGTAGAGGCAGATGTAAGGAGGGTCTCCTGCTTGGGCAGGGGGTTGGACTAGATGACCTGCAAGGTACCTTCCAACTCTGTTAATCTGTAACTGTAAATCCCGTTGCTACTGATTCATTCGCGCGCACGAGCGATGCCTCCCGCCACCATCATTACCGGTTTGCCGAACCAGGAGCAACCCACCGCTGGTATGTAGTTAGACTTTGACAAAGCCCTTCATAAAGGCTTCTGAACAAATTCAGTATAGGGGGTGTTAAATTGTGGGCAAAGATCGCAGGAGACAGACTTCAGAACAGCTCTTTTATTAGCTCACTCAAAACAACCAGCAACTTATTTATTTATTTATTTATTTATTTATTTATTTATTTCTTGGTTCTTATATGCTGCCCTACTCCCGAGGGACTCAACTTGCAGTCTGACAGATAGCCCTTTTATAGGGAGCTGTCAGACACAACAACCAATAGCGTATGAGCATTCAAACACATGACCAGGGTGGCAACAACAGTTCAGGTAGAGTTCAACTATAAACATAACAACAACAGTTCAGTCAGAGGTCGTCTAGTCAAAACAAGTTCATGGTTCAGTTATAGGTCAGTCAGAACACAACAGGGGGACAGTGGTTTTTATGTACTGGTTACTGACTAGAGAACAGAAAGCATTGATTAGCATTAAGTAGATAATTTTCAAGGTGGAAAAGTGTGGAATTCATCTGGAATTAGAGTTGGGATCCTTACTTTTTAGTTTGTGTAGAAACAAATTAGGAATCAATAGTGAGCTGCGAAGAGGCCAGATTTGCTCTTCATATAAAACAGTTCAGGTTGATAAAATCAAAGGGGGATTCTGAGACTCCAAAAATATCTCTCTAACTGGGTTAGTAGCTATCAAAGCAGCAAATGCAGTTTAGTCCGAGGAAGTACAAAGAAAAGTGTGTTACCCCCACCTCCCAAATTATTTTCCACATGCACATATATTCATACAACCGACACGAACTGATCAAGAAAGGGATCCCAGAATCAGGTCAGTGAAAATGTGGCACATAACTTCTGAAAAAAATTGCAAATTCCATGTCTGAAATTCTGAAGGAAATGGAAAATGAAACAACGAATACACTCTTTCACCTTGCTAATTGTGTCGTAGCATAAAGAACAGTGGAGGACAGCCGCCCCCTTCTTTGTGCTTCTTTGTGAGCTTCCCGTGTTCATCTGGTGGACTGCAGCATGTGACACGGCATGATGCACTGGACTGACTATTGACCGGACCCACCAGGGTTTTTTTTTAATGGCCGTATGTTTTCTGAAATTGCTGCTTGTCTAAAGAGCAAGCTATATACTAGTGATGCCGAACCTTTTTTTCCTCGGGTGCCGAAAGTATGTGCGCACGTGCTATCGCGCATGCGCGAGTGCCCACACCCATAATTCAATCCCTGGGGAGGGCGAAAATGGCCTCCCCCACCACCCTGGAGGCCCTCTGGAGGCCAGAAACGGCCCATTTCCCAACTTCTGGTGGGCCTAGTAGGCCCATTTTTCATCCTCCCCAGGCTCCAGAGGCTTCTCTGGAGCTTGGGCAGGGTGAAAATGCCCTCACCCACCCACCGGAGGCCCTCCGGAAGCTGAAAACACCCTCCCAGAGCCTCTGCGCAAGCCAAAAATCAGATGGCTGGAGTACACATGCATGCTGGAGCTGAGCTAGGGCAACAGCTCGCGTGCCGGCAGATATGGCTCCGCGTGCCACCTGTGGCACGCGTGCCATAGGTTCGCCATCACTGCTATATACTGTATGTTCCAGGTCATTTTCCTCTGGCCTTTTTATGCAATTGAAAAAAATATCACAAAAGATCCAATGAATTGGAGGAAAATTGGTTGGAGAGAACTTCATCCTATTACTGCTCCTTATTTTTCTATCCCCGAAACAAAACAAACCCAAAATCATTGTATGGAAAATGCGAATGGCCCTTATTTTTCTCGATCCTCTGATATGGAGGTAAGAACTTTGGTGTGGACCTGAACTGAAAAATAGCAGGGAAAACTGCTTTTTAAATCATCCGCTGGTCCTCTGATTCAGTTTATTCCAGAAGTTGAAATGTTATGCAATATCTAATCTGGACCACAGTAGCTCTGACCTTGTGAAAAACCTTGAAAAGGTAATGATTTGGATCTGAACAGAGGCAGGAAGAAAGGAAATGACTAAGCCTTCTCTTGCTAGAGATTTTCTTCTAAAAACTTCCTTCCTGCTGCTTTTACCTGTTTTGGTGTTTTGAATTTTTGTTTAGTGTGCGTACACTGTTTTGGAGTTCTGCAGGAGATGCGCATCACACACTTTATTCTGAGGATACTTGCCAAGGAGAGAGGACCCCTGCACCAGGGGTAAAATTCAAAATTTTCCCCTACTGGTTCTGTGGGCGTGGCTTGGTGGGCGTGGCAGGGGAAGAATACTGCAAAATCTCCATTCCCACCCCACTCCGGGGGAAGGATATTGCAAAAATCTCCATTCCCACCCCACTCTGGGGCCAGCCAGAGGTGGTATTTGCCGGTTCTCCGAACTACTCAAAATTTCTGCTACCGGTTCTCTATGACCTGTCAGAACCTGCTCAATTTCACCCCTGCCCTGCACTCTTTGCAGTTTAATTTTCTAGTTTCACTCCCTAGTCAATCTGAGATGCAAAGACCCTGGTAGAGGGGCAAGTTGTTGAAAGTTGGAGCATGAACTGTAAGTCCACCATTCATGTTCTAAACCCATTTCCCTGTTTTTGGAGAATGTCTCAAAAAGGGCAAATTTAAAATAAAAATGGAAATGCCACAGGGAAAATAACAGAGGTCAACTCCTGGTAGGGTGCATTGCGATGAAAAGCTCCTGCCACTACCATTCCAAAAGTATTGCAGCTATCCTGTCTTTCCCGCATTAAGGTAGATCATCTGATGAGGAAGCAGACATGGAACATTTACAAATGGAAAATGATGCCATTTTCTCCTTTCAAAAAAAAAAGCCTTTCTGGAGGCAGTTTTGAATTTTCCAAATCAGATCCTGAGTTTTGAGCTACCTGGCACTATTTTAAATGGGGGGAGGTTGTTTCCCAGAACGACTTTCCTTTCCGATGATACTCAATGCTTCATTAAAACTCTTGGAGAAAATAGAAAAGACACTCAAAATAAATAATGTGAAAGTTCATTTATAATAATGAAAAACGGTTATGTATAATTGGCCTTGAAAATGTGTTTTCCCTACATAAAATCAATAAAGGAGACAATTTAATTCAATTAATGTGGACTGCTAGTGCTAATTCTTAATTGCACATACTCCATACGTTTTGACATTTCTGTCAGCTTCCCAATATTTAGCTACCATAGACATTCTTTTATAAAGGCAGACATTTTTGCTGCCAACATTTCAGCTGTGACCACTCGATTCCAAAATAGTTTTAGTTGAGCTTGTTGGATTGATATCAGAACTTCTGAGGAGAATTAAGATGAGAAATTATGGGATAATTTAACATTAATCCTATAACAACTAAGAAGGAAGCTTGCCACCAAAAGATCTTTTATCATTGGCAGTACACTGTAAATGAAAAAAACAACCACTTTGCAAAGATCTCCATCTATCTGTCCTTATATCCATTTCTGTATATCTGTATCTTCAGGTATTCCTGCTAGCTTGTTTAATACAGACTTTTACACATCTTAAATACCATATGCTTTCTAAAAATGATATATTTGATGCTGTTTTCCCATCTAAACAAGAAATAATTTTTGTCTTTTATTCCATGCTTGTTTAGATATATATGTCCGTGTGGGGGTATCATGTGTATATGAATATGTATATCTATCTAATTTATATTAAAAGTTTTGTTTGCCACCCTAATCAAAGGCTGGCTACCTAAGAACTGTTACCATTCAAATCCTAAATCAATTATTTAAAAAAAGCAAAAAAAGTGTTATGAAATCTAAGAATTATGATTTGCCAGGAGATGCTTGGATCTTTCAAATCAATGTTTGTCATGTATATTATATGCAGAGTTAGAAATTTATCTTTTCCTCTCATTTTTCAAAGTGCTAAAAGCTGGACTTTCAAAATCTTATCAAGGACATCTGAGTCCCATGGACTCTCTTTATAGCTGTTTTGTCTAGTTCTGATAAATCTGATTGAGCAGCCAGGGTAAAACAACTAGACACAAGGACAGTTTCCCCCCGAATGCCATCACTCTGCTTAACAACTAATTCCCACAACACTGTCAAATAATTTACTAAGACTGTATTACTATTATTCTTCTTTTCCTTACTCGTATCTATCTCTTCCCACTTATTACTATAACCATGTTGCTTGTATCCTTCAATTATATTGTTTTTATTTGTTTCCTAGTACGATTTGATAGCTTATTAGTAACCTTGACTATCACTAAGTGTTGTATCTTGTGATACTTGATGAATGTATTTTATTCTCCTTATGTATACTGAGAGCATATACACCTAAGACAGTGGTGGGTTGTAAATATTTTTGCTACTGGTTCATGCGTGTGGTCATGCGCATGCGCGACACTTCTGCGCATGCGCAGAAGCATCCTGGGTGGGCGGGCGGAGCCTCCTTCTAAGAATCGGTCCGAACTGGGAGCAACCCACCGCTGACCTAAGACAAATTCCTTGTGTCTCCAATCATACTTGGCCAATAAAGAATTCTATTCTATTCTTACTTCTCCAGCAAGGTCCTCTATTCACCTTGTACTTTCTCTTGCTTAGACTCGGAGCCGGGAGAAGATGATGCCAGCAGTACACAGGTGACCCAACGCAGCCATCTCCAAGATGAGACAACCTACAGCTCCCCTACAGGTGAGCAGAAGCCAGGCAGGGAGTTGCAAAATATTATGAGCAGAACTAAAAGTATATCTGAACCCCGTGAAGAAATTTGTGCTGATGTCCCAGGCTGCCTGCCACACAATGCCACAGTAATTCCAGCCTCCAACTTTCCTGTTATTGTTCCCTGATTATTTGCATCACAGTTTTGATGTGATTCCCACTTCAAAATGAAGTGAGACATGGACACCTATTTTCATCAGTTACAATCACACACAAAATGGAGGTTACAGTTCTGTATGCAGCTCTGGGAATCTCTGGTCTCCATCCAAATTTCCATTTCTTGTCTAGAATCTTTTTCTTGAACTCCAGGGAGATGGGACCTTAAATATAAATTACAGGCTGCACAGTGTCTTACACAGAGAAACCATACTTATTTGACTTGTCCACAACAGGCAAAAAGGATATGAAACCATTTTATTCCTGCCTACTTTTGTCTGTAGTATCTGAGTTTCTTTGACCATAGGCCTCTGTTCAGCCTCTTGCTGGTCACTAATGAGAGTTACTGCTTCCCTGTGAGACCACTGGCTTGGCAGCATCTTCCCTCAGAGCCAAGGCATACTGACCAACACAGAACTTTAATTTAATAAATAAAATAATTTTATAACAACATTTGTGGAATTTCTTCAGAAATCAAAGGGAAGATCACAGTATAGCTTCTTTGCATTCCCTGCAGAATACCCTTATTTGATATGCCTCTGAAACATCCTCTCCAGAATAACAAGGAGAAAAGAGTATTAGAAAGATCATTACACATCCCAGAGAGGCATTTGTTTTTAACCAGACTTCGATTTTGAATTACGCCAACTGTCAAACCCCGCAGAATTAAGCCAATTGTCAAACCCCTTGATCTGGGCAAGATCAAGGAAGCAAGAACAACATCAATTTCAGAAAAGTATCTTTAATGTTAATCTGGCATAAACACAGAATGTTGAAAACTATAAGATAAATTTCCCGCTCCCCTTTTTAGTGAATTAATTAAGACAGTCTCTTCAATTGGTTTGAAAGGTGAAGAACTTTTTGAAATGTGAAAAACTTTTGAGAATTTTTTTTCTCATTTTTATAATATGGGGAAACCCAGAATCATCCAATGGAGATTTTAGGATTGATAGAAGGAAGAAATGTTGATATAGGGTGCTTTTAATTATGAAAAAAGGAATTATGTAAGTTCATGGGAAATAAAATGATCACGATCTGCTTGTGGGTTTTGAGAGTTTGGATTGTCGTCTATTGGAAAATATTATCTTTTCACATTTCTAACCTGCTCCAGCATGCCATTTTAAGGGACAAGGTTACATAGATAGAATCTGGTTTGTTATCAAGGGCTGTGACAGATGTGAGAATTAATCTCACAGAGGAGATGTTTGATCTTTTCCCGGACATCAGACATTAGAAATGAAACCGCAGTTTAAAAGTCTAAGTAAAAATATTTATTTTACTACAAAAACAATAAATTCTCATTTGTTTACATCTCTGATATAAATGTGCGTCTTCTCTCAATGGAAGACAGAGCAAGAAGGGTAGAACGGAGAATGGAATGCACACATGCGTACAAGAACATATCAATCACGTGCTCAGGAATAAACCATTATATTGAATATATATTGAATAGGGATGCATCTCCCTGCATATACATGTAACAGGCAATAAATCACACCGTGACAGGCTGAGACCACCAAAGTTAAATTAAACTTAGCTGCCAATTCAGTGTTCTCCTAGATACTGTATATCCATACAACTGAGTGAATGAGCTCGTTCATTATTTTAAGGAAAGTAACAGTACTGTCCCTACAGACTTTGTGGTTTTCTAAAACTGGAAAATCAAATATCAGGTATCAAACAGTTCTGGATAAAGAGAGGTGATATATAACGCATAAGTAAACAATGTAACTGAGCAACTGTTGTGACTTCGATCAACGAGAAGGACCACAGCCAATAACTGAACGTGTTATTACATGGAGAAGATTCGCCTTTCACTTCCTAACATTTTCATTCAAAAGGATTAAATACCAAAGAATGGAAGAGAATTTCTACCTGAGATTCTGGAAAGCTATTGCCAATGCAGGAGAAATCATGGTCTAGATCAGTGATGGCAAACCTTTTTTGGTTTGTGTGCCAAAGGGGGGGCAGGGGGGTCACATGCGTGCATGTCCACACCCACAATTCCATGCGGGGGGCCCACGCATGTGCGCGTGACCCCCACCTCCCGGCACGTAATGGCACGCCTGTTTTTCACTCTCCCCAAGCTTCAGAGCCTTTCTAGGAACCCGGGGAGGGCGAAAAGAGGGTTTCTTCAAGTTAGGAAACGGGCCATTTCTGGCCTTCGGAGGGCCTCCGGGGGGGGAGGCCATTTCCGCCCTCCCTAGGCTCCTAGAAAGGCTCTAAAGCCTGGGGAGAGCAAAAAAATGGAACTTCCGGTTCAACCGGAAGTAGGCAAACAGAACCTTTCCATGTTCCAGGACCTCCGGATGGGGGGAAAGCCGTTTTTGCCCTCCACAGGCTCCTAGAAAGGCACTGGAGCTTGGGGAGAGCAAAAAACAGGCCTTCCCCACCCCCTCCGGAGGCTGAAAACAGGCTGTTTCATGACTCCCAGTGGGCCCCAAAGGCCCAAAAATCAGCTGGCCGGCGCGCACATGTGCCCCAGACCTGAGCTTGCGTGCCCACCGATATGGCGCCGTGTGCCACTTGTGTAAAGTGACCATATTATTATTTTTTAAGTGGGACAGGGGGGGCGGGCCCGCCTGGGCGCCATTTCTGCGCATGCGCAGAACGCTGCGCATGCGCAGAGGGCAAAACAATGCAAATGTCGGCGTCCAGGTGGGGGGGGAGGCGGGAGGCCTTTCCTCACCTCCCGCCTCCCCTTCGGGAGCCGGCAGTGGCTTGGGCTGGCAAGCGACGAGCAGGAGGCGGGGAAAGGAGGCAGCCGGCAGCTTACCTGCGAGGCAGTGGTCCCGCAGCAGCCCATGGCTAAAGTGGCAAACTTGGCCACTTTAGCCATGGGCTGCTGCGGGACCGCCGCCTCGCAGGTAAGCTGCCGGCTGCCTCCTTTCCCCGCCTCCCGCTCGTCGCTTGCCAGCCCAAGCCACTGCCGGCTCCCGAAGGGGAGGCGGGAGGCGAGGAAAGGCCTCCCGCCTCCCCCCAAACCTGGACACCGACATAAGATGACTTACAAGGTCCCTTCCAACTCCGTTAATCAGTAAGAAGAGAAAAGAGGAGGGGGGGGTCCTCCTCCAAGCAGCCTCGCCCCCCCCTTTCCTCCTCTTCTTTTAAAGGACCGTGCTCCATCAAGAGCAACTTTCCAAGCTGGGGGTGGGGGAAGACACCCCTGCCTGGGGGGTGGGGGTCGTGATGGGGCTGCCCCTCCTCACCTATGTCCTATGATGATGGTACAGGCGCTGACCAAGCCGATCTCCTTGAGCGCCACTTGCTCCGTATTGCTGCTGTCCGGGGTGGGTGCTTGCGGGGTGCTGGGGCTGTTGCCAGGCAGCGGGGGCGATTGCGGAGCCGGCTGCTGAGCCGCGATGCTCTTCCTGAGGGTCCGCTGCTGGTTCTCCCCAGCCATCGCCTCCTGGCCGGCCGCTGGTGAGGATCTGCCTTGGCTTCGCCGGTTCCATTGGAGAGCTGGTGAGCCGAGGCACATGCGCGGATCTGGCCCCATTAGATGACCCGCAAGGTCCCTTCCAACTCTGTAATTTGGAGCAGGCTGCTGCGCCTGGCAGGACGGCTTCCTGGGAGGGCAAGGGGAAAGGAGGGGTCCTGGCCCTCGCCCCTCTCGTCCCCGAAGCTCCTCAGAGACGGACACCCCCTCCCTCCACCACCACCCCGCACACCCAAAATCTAGAAAAGTTCCTGGCCGGGGTGCCTTTGCCGCTTCGCTCGCCCGCCCGCCGCCCCTGCGTTCCACATCGGCTCCTCCTCTTGGCTGGCTCGCACGCCCCCCTTTCAGGCCGATTTTTGAAAAGAATGCCCTAGTCGTGCATTCTTTTCAAAAATCGGGACTTTTTAGAGGATGGGCGGGACGCGGGACAAATCATTAAAAAGCGGGTCTGTCCCGCCAAAATCGGGACGTCTGGTCACCTTACACTTGTGGCACACGTGCCATAGGTTTGCCATCACGGGTCTAGGTGAACAAATATTCTATTGTAGAAATAGTCCTCTTTGCCCTTATCTGTGTTCTTATCTACACTCAGAAATTCAAAATTGTGCATCCCCAATACATCTTCAGGGGATCTTTCTGCTGTTATTATTTTGCTGAGCTAATTACTCAATTATTTTTCTATTGTTGACTATCTCAACTCGGGGACTCTGGGTGATGAACAATTTTAAAACAATGAAAACACTTAAAAACAGTAGAAAAATAAATATATACAGCAGCTGAACAAATGATCATAATAAGTCAGTACAGCCAAGAAATGGAGCCTTAATTCTTGTTTTGCTGGTCACGGGGAGAGAGAGAGAGAGAGAGAGAGAAAGAGAGAGAGAGACAGCATGCTCCCTCACTGATAGCATTAACAAATAAAATCGCACAAGGGCTTTGCTCTGAGATTTGGAAACCAGAGCATATATTTCTATAGGATGTCATCCTAAGCAAGGGCTAATCAACCAGAAATGACTTGTTAAGAATATCTTTTGGCAAGCACATTTCCTGCTGCTTTTTAACGCAGCATGATAGATTCATTTCTTTAAAGTCTTAAATGCCTTTGGTTATGCATTGAAGGATCAAAATAACACAAGTGTTCTCAGTAGCAACTCCATGATAATGGAATTTCCTCAATGAATTAATGGGCAAGTCCCATCCTTCCCTCTTTTTGGATCAGTGCCCCTGAAATATTTTGAAGATGGTATTTTCTGTGTTCTCAATATTCTTTTTACTGAGCCGTAATCCGTTATAAGAGAGGTCTGCCGTTCTTTTCACCATCCCTGTGCCTTTAAAAAGATGGATACTGAGCAAAATAATCCTCAGTGGTGTGTAATTTATATGGGGACTGAAGAGTCCTCCCTGCTGAATTCAACTCTGTACTTATCCAAAATAGATATTGTTGGTAAGGTACTCTCAGTAAGGAAACTAGTAGTGGGTTCACAACACAAGTGTGCCCTCCCAATACGTCTTCCCTTTGATCCTGCAACGTTGTCCTTATTTCACCCCCAATCTATGAAGGAACAGCTTAAGTCATCATTAGCTGCACTGATATAAAAATAATATTTTCCCATCCAACAAAATATATGTAAGGCATAAATATAAATATATACTTTACACCAGGGGTCCCCAGCCCTGGGGTTGCGGCCCACGACTGGGCCTTGAGCCGTTAGGAAGTGGGCTGCAGAAGAGCCGAGCAAGCATGCATGCATGCATCCCCACTTGCGCGAGCAGCCGACAAGCACATGCACACGCACTCCATTTGCCCAAGCAGCAGGCTTGCATGTGTAGAAAGTTAGCACCCACCCCTCTCCTAGAAGAATGAAATAGTTTAGGAAATATTAAAGAGGCAGAATGTTATATTTCCCCTAAAAGAGAAATAGAAATCTTAAGGGAGACAGAAACTCAGAGCCACAGTTCCCTGCCCCCAAGCAGATACTAAGCTGAGGCCAGCTTTTAGAAATGCAGATTTGGTAACCCATTCAAGACAGGATATTTTGAAGAAAGGCAGAATTAGGTAGAATGGTAGGATCAGCCCTCACTCAAGATCCAAACTAGGAAAGCCATTAAGACACAATAGGAATGGCCCAACACCCTTTCAGAACACAAGCCTCTTCATTGCATCACCCAGCAGGCTTCAAACTTGATTCAGACAAACTGACCCCACATGGCCACACGGGAGTTTGACTACAGCAACCAATAGAATACATGCTCTTGCTACAGGAACAGGAAGCTCAAGGGCAGGGCCCAAAAGAGAGTATAAATAACTCTCTCTCTCCACTCCATGTGCTCAGCTGCACCAGGAGCTCAAACCCATGTGGGTTCATCAATAAACCATCTTTCCAATCAGCCTCCATGTTTCCAGTGTTTTTCTCCCCACTTGGAACTGAACCAGGTGGATATTTCTTCCAACATATGCCCACTGCTTGCGTAGAATCACCCCCCCCCCCACCCATGCCAGTCGCCGAAGCTGGAAAGGTTGGGGAACTTTGCTTTACACCCATTAATGTGGGGGTGAAATGCAGAGGTGTTTGGGATGTCTTGGGTGCTCTGCGTGAGCTTCCTCCCTTCTGATCTCTAGCCCACCTTCAGTGCAGCTATTGCTCTGTTGTTCTCAGCACTTTGTTTCCTGAGATACTTTCATCATCTTCTCACCTCTGTTCTGAGATCAGTGTTTCTCAATCATTAAAATAATACTTATTTTAATGCCAGGGGCTTAACTTTGCACTGGCGCTGCTTTCCACCAGAAAATAATATGTATTCTGAAAGAAGCAACAAGTGTGAAATCATGAAATATTACAGGTTCTTCGGGGGGGGGGGGGAAGCACTTATTTCCTAATTCTTGCAGCCCTATCAATCAGTACAATGTAGTCTCAGCTCCGGCCCTCCCTTCATGACTCTCGAGGCTTCCCAATCTAGCCCAAAGCTGTATTGTTCCTCAGAGGAAAGGCAGTTCCCTTTGATCAGGTCTTGATTGTCTTTCCGGCAGGGGAGTCGGACACGCTGGTGGATGCCTCCATGAAGACAACGCCGACCTCGGCACCAGGTCTGTCCCACCCAGATGAGCAGGCCAGCTGGTCAGAGAGCCAGACCACAGTACTGGAAAAGGATCCAGAGGCTGGGCCTCCAGCGAGAGGACCTTACCTACACCCCAGCATTCCAAGGCAAGCACCTGCCGAGGCCCGGCACCTGGGGGTGGAGCCGCTGGTACGGGCATCACGGGCGGAGCTGATTGGTGTGGCCCCGGGGACCGAGGACAGCCTGTCTCTGGGGAGCGACCCCTACAGCAGTGCCTTCAGCCTGTACCGGGGCCGTGCCCTCTCCCTGCACGTGTAAGTAGCCACGGGGCCGAGGAGTGGGGTGCAGGGGCCATTGTGCTGGGACCATCATTTTCCCTAATCCCCAGTCATAATCCCCAATTATGCACCACTAAATCCCTCCTGAGCCCCTTCATCCTAACCTCAATCCCACCCACCCCCACTTCATAGCACCTTCCTTTCACAGCCCTGACTGCACTCTCAACCCATTGGAGCCTACTATACTCTGATGTCATTTATTCTGCTACTGCCTCCTTTGTTGCAGTCTCTTTCTTTACCCCTACAGTCCTGCTATCACTCTTAAAGATTGTGGTTGTGAGACAAAATAAAATAAAATTACAGAGGTAGGTATTACCATTCCTACCCACCCACCCACCCACCCAAGCCTGTCATCTCCCCTATCGGTCCCACTCTGGCTCTCTTCCTTTGCTTTTGTAGTTTAGTTCCTGCATTATTATCATCGAACCTCACATTCCAGACTAAAAAGAAAAAAAAAGCCATCCAAAGAATATATTTATTACAGATATCTATAAAACTGTGGTGCTATATTCTGGTTTGAATTCAAGCGTGGCAAACTGCTTTAATCTTGAAATGCCTGATAATAGAGGAGGGAGCTAACAAAAACATTGCCATGACTAAGCGAGCCATTTCAATCAACAAATATGTGGGTATCTTTGCACATGAACAAACAGACAACACAAATTTGTATCCTAGGCCATATTTAGGGCACATGAGTTACTTGTATTTCATATGAAAATTAAGTTTAAATATCCCACATTTCAGTGGAATTTATGTCTAAATTGGGTTGATCATAAGTTAGTTTAGATAGGATAATGCAAGAAAAAGAAATAAGTGAATTCTCTCTCAAGGGGTGTTTAATTACAGATCTGCTACCACTAGCCACCTATTATTTTCAGGAGTTCAACTTTGGCAATATCTTCAGAAAATGGATATCAGATCAGAGAAAGCTACACATTTCATCAGGATTAGAGCTTCATTTCGTCTGCTTTCCCTAAAATCTCTGGATTAAGGATAGCAGATTGGGACCCAGCAGGTATTTTGAATTGCAAATATTATGATTTGAGATCATGGGACATACTGGCTGAGGTTTATGAAAGTCCAAAACCTCAGGAGGTCACCAAATTACTTTACCAGCAAATTACAATGTAGGATAAATCAGAGTTCCCAACCAAAATCAGGCATGAAATCAGATTATATCTGTCGGGAAATAAAAATCTACAAATAGAAAAAGAAACATGCTATGCATTTCTCTTATTTAATATTAAAAAGTTTGAAATATAGTAGACATGATTCTGGAATTGCATAGCATTAGCATAACATAACATAATCCTTTGTAGTCATCCTGAGATATACAATACAGATATACAGATATACAATTAATTTAAAAAACCATGAAATTAAAAAGATGGGCTCCAGCACGAGTCCGAAAGCTTGGAGAGCTAAACCTCTGGTCCTAGTGAATGACCCAGATTGGATCCTGCATGAAATTAAAAAATAGCTTATCGACAACCTTAAAAAGAGAGGATTAGAGACAGGACAAAGGTTGTCCAATATAATTGGGTTCAAAGCTGACCTCTCAAGGAGGTGAATCACCATTTCTTCAAGTAGGCAGAATACACATACCCCCCCTCTCCTCCTTGCCCCCCATATCCACAAAGTGACATTAAACACCACTTGGACCCAGCAACATGTCATTTTCCAGGAGGCCTTGATCAACCAGGAGGGTCATTGGTTCAGGACACAGGGGGCAGAGCTCAGAATTGCAAGGATCCTATCTACTTCCTCAGGACCAACTGGCTGATATTCTGCCCCGATAACTAAGCAAAGACGAGCCTAAGTCATTCCCATAGGATCCCCCAGCTTGAGTCAACTCAAAGCAAAACTAAATGACTTTATCCAACAGCTGCTTAGAATAATTCTCACCGCAGTCCCACAGAGATTCTCCTGGCCCCCTTTCTACAAAGGACCTGATCACTTGAAACAGGGCCCTTAGCTGGCTATCTGTGGATGCAATAAGGGAAGTAAGGCCTCTTTGTTGCTCTTATTGCCACAAAATAATTCCTAATAAACACTCTCTCCTATGTTGGAGTGCATTTGTTTTCCACCAGCAATGTTCTACATATCTCTTGTATTGTTTCATCTCCTAGAGTTACATTTAAACCAGGGTACTCTACAGGAGACACAAATACAGTCTTGCAAGCATCCCCGCATCCACCCCACATGCTTAACCAGGTTTTAGTAATAGGGCTAGCCCTCTCATCCACAATCAAACCATTTTATAGAATTCATGAGCCTTACACTCCCACGATCCATCTGATTTTGAGCATATATCCAAGATACTGCAAATAAAAGAAATTATAATCCATGTTTCCTTCTGGCAAAATCACACTTCAATAGAGACGACACTTTTGGGATTGAGATGGGAAAGGAAGGACAAAGAACTTTGTAAGAAAAAAACACACACAGAGACACACACACACACTTTTCTCATTGCATTGTGGAGAGATATGAACTTTTTTGGGCTTTCAGCATGCAGCTACTCTGCCCTAAAAATGCAAGAATGGACAAACAGATATTCCTGAAGTACCAGGAGAAGGCTAATCCTGGTTTTCTAAGGGTGATCAGCTGTCTGGGTTCTTGATAGCTTGCAGCAAATTGCCTGTGCTTTGCAGCTGGCATCAAATGAGCCACATAATGTCTCCCGCAGCTCACATGGATTATTCTCCCTGTGTGGTAGGGTGGAATATTCAAACCAAGCATAAAGAAACATTTCCTTGAAAGACGTAAACTGGAATGTTACGCAACTTGGAGAAGAGATGGCATTCGCTACCCAAGGAGTTCCTATTTAGGAAGACTTTCGTTCCCCACATTATGACTATCACAGCAGGCCAGCCTCCTATGTACATTGCACCAAAAGTGCTTTTTCAAAAGGCAACTGGATTTTCTTGGGTTTTCCCTCAAGACGTTTTGCTTCTCACCCAAGAACCTTCTTCAGTTCTGACTGAATGGAGGAGAATGGAAGGATTTATACAGGTAGTCCTCGGTTTACAAGAGTTTGTTTGGTGACCATTCAAAGTCCCACCTTAGCCATGAAAGCCAGCTGGGTGACTTTGGATCTGTCACTCTCTCATCCCAACCCACTTCACCAGGGTTGTTGTTGTGGGGGGAAATAGAAGGAGGAAGGTGTATTGGATATGTCTACCATCCTGAGTTATTTGTAAAAATAATAAAGGCAAGATACATATACACACAGTTCTATATAATGTCAGAAAAGTAGCAAGGTAAGGAAGCAAAATCAAGGGTTTTGGCTATGATGGCCAAATTTCTTCCTCTCAGGATTCCTTCTAACTTCTGAGCTATATTAGCATGTGCAGCCTGCAGATTTTATTCTTCATTGCTCTGTTATAATAAAAAAACTAAGTAGCCAGCTGTTTTCCTTAAAAATGAAAAATGAGATTCGGTGGGTTCTGAAAATGACAGTAAAGCTGATGAACTGAAAAGCAGTGAAAATATAGTTAGAGTCTAATTGTGAGTAGAATTATGTTATGTATCTAGAAGAACAAGTGTTGCTTAAATATTCCTTTATTTGCCTCTTCTTCCTTCCTAAGGTTGCTTTTCCCACCTTTTCCTCGTGCTTATCATCAACAGTGCCTGCCTGCTATAACAAAGTGAAAGAAAGGCTGTAATGTCATATACACTCGAACCATTGTCCTTGTTTGTGTGTCTCTGTGTGCATATCTGAATGTAGCCACATTTCTTGGAACAGCTTAAGATGACATTGGAATGAATGTCTTTTTGTACGTACCATTGAATTAACTGTGTCTGTAGGAAAAACTATGTTTGAAAAGGATGCAGCTATGTATTCTCCTCCCTTCTGTTTACTTTCTGGCCGTGCACAAGGGATTTCCCCTCTTTCCAGAAAACTTGACCCAGCCTTACCCTCCAATAATTTGATATATCACTGCTGAACTGATTTACAGATATTTTTTCAAACATGGATACTAACTGGATGCATCGCATTTAGCAAATAAGATTGACAGATGGATTCTCCCTGGATTATTTATTTATTTATTTTATTTAGTGTTCTTCTATGCCGCCCTACTCCCTGAGGGCTCATTATAGATTAATCATAGAATGATATTGCTCAAAGGGAACAAAAACTTGGTTAGGAAGCATAACCTATCAACATTTATTACAAATTACAGGATGTTAAATGTGTAAGGTGACCAGACGTCCCGCTTTTGGCGGGACAGACACGCTTTTCAAGCGTGTGTCCCGCGTCCCGCATTCTTTTCAAAAAGTCCCGCTTTTTTGAAAAGAATGCGGAAACAGCGGGACGTCTGGTCACCTTAGAGGGGAAGCAAAAGAGAGGTACCGGAAGCAAGTCGGGCGGGATTTCAGAAAGCCGGCTGATTGCTGGGGGGGGGGAAGGAGAGGCTCCTCCTCTCCTTCCCCCGCCCCATCCCTAGCCCCGCCCTCGGAGGCGCCGCTGCTCTTGGGATGCGGGTGGAGGGGTGAGGGACAAGGAGCCGTCGCCGCTGCCGTCGTGGGTTTGAGCTCACGAGCGGCCCCTCCGGCGGCGCAAACAGCCCTTGCTCGTCCCCCTCCCCTTCCTTCCCCCCGTCGCCTCGCTGCCGCCGTTGCCCTGGGGCCGGGCGGGCGACCGGGAGACCGCGGCTCTTGGATGCCTGCAGCTCGTGACAGGTAAGCTGCCGGCTGCCTCCTTTCCCCGTCTCCCGCCTCCCGTTCGTTGCTTGCCAGCCCGGCCCCAGGGCAGCTCCCGAAGGGGAGGCGGGAGGCGAGGAAAGGCCTCCCGAAGGGGAGGCGGGCTCCCGAAGGGCTGCCGGCTCCCGAAGGGGAGGCGGGAGGCGAGGAAAGGCCTCCCGCCTCCCCCCCCTCACCTGGACGCCGACATTGCTGTGTTTTGCCCTCTGCGCATTCTGCGCATGCGCAGAGGGCAAAACAAATGGCGGCGCCCAGGCGGGCCCGCCCCCCCCCCATCCCGCTTAAAAGAAAAAAAATCTGGTCACTTTATAAATGTGGAAGGAATAGACCTTGGAGACTCACATAGCTGGCTAAATAAACTACATGATATAGAAGAAGTCAGATAAGTGTGTCCCTTTATATACATACTTATTAGGGCTGTGCAATGCTAGTTAGTCATTTCCAAAAAGATGTGGGTATAGGTACAGGCATAACATCTGCCTGCAATTTCCATTCGCCAGACCAATCCTTGAATACAGCTCATCTGTCTGGAACCCAAACTGCATATTGGACATAAATACATTAGAAAGTGTCCAGCGATACTTTACAAGAAGAGTCCTCCACTCCTCTACTCGCAACATAATACCTTATGCAACCAGACTTGAAATCCTGAACTTAGAAAGCTTAGAACTACGTCGCCTTCGGCACGACCTAAACATAGCTCATAAAATTATCTGCTACAACGTCCTTCCTGTCAATGACTACTTCAGCTTCAACCACAACAATACACGAGCACATAACAGATACAAACTCAAAGTGAACCGCTCCAAACTTGACTGTAGAAAATACAACTTTAGCAACAGAGTGGTTAATGCCTGGAACTCACTACCTGACTCTGTGGTTTCGTCACCAAACCCCCAAAACTTTACCCTTAGACTGTCCACTGTTGACCTCACCCGATTCCTAAGAGGTCAGTAAGGGACGTGCATAACTGCACCAGCGTGCCTACCGTCCCTGTCCTAATGCTCCCCCTTATCAGTACCCATATTATGTATATAAACAATGTTATATCTATGTATATCACCAACACGTACTTGACAAAAATAAAAATAAATAAATAAATAAATAAATAAATAAATTTGTTAAATCTATTGCATCCTTTTCTGGAATCACAAAAGTCAGGAAAAGAGAGTTCTTTTAAAGAGTTGCAGACAGGTACGGAATTCACTTCTTCCTGTGCACCAAATCAGCTTTACAGAATTGAATCTGAAGCACTGCAAACATTTAATATTGAAATGACTCCAAAACCATATTGATGCTGTAAAAAACAAACTCTCATAGAACTAAGATCTCAGTTTAGGCTAATGTATTCAGGTAAGATATAGTCACAGCTGTTTTTCTTCTCAACCAAATGACATTTCCTTGCCCTTTTTCTCTTTCATCTAGGTAATTTGAACTCAGATGTCATTGATCATCATGATCACAGTTCACTGTTCCTATAAGTATCTGATCCTTTTTGCTCACTTCCCTTGATTTCTGCAGGATCTCCTCCCTTAGCAAACTTTACCTTATCTTGTTTTCCAACCACAGCAGCCTCCCCCATGGTGGATATCGAAGGGATGATGCCAACAGCAGCAGCAAAACCAACACAGATATTCTCCAACGCCCAGTAACCCCCCGAGCAGGGCAATGCCCAGTCCAGCCACCTGGAACCAGCCATGTTACCACACCACCTGTGGTTCCTCGCAGAAAACTCTTGATGCCCAATGAATTCCAAGACACGGCATCTGAGGAACTTGATGAGAAGTTGAAGCACCCTAAATCATCTGGCTACTCTCAGGTTGGCACAGGAGAGTCGCGGCCCCAGACACCACTGAGTGAGGCTTCCAGCCGTGTCTCCGTCCTTCGCCCATCCCCCAAACTGCCAAGGTCAGGCTCCAAGATTGTTGACAAGCTCAAATTTTTTGAAGAGCGGAGGAAAAGTCTGGAGCAGAATGATAATCCTTTTGTAGGCCACACATGGCAACCCTTACGCAAGTCACGTTCTTTTGACCAGGCTGGTTTTGATGATGCCAGTCCCTTCCTCTCAGCTGGCTCTCATGAAGACCTTCAAGAGGATACTCGTTCAGAACTTGGAGATGTATTTTCTCGGCGTCGTATCTTCCACCAGAAAGCAGCCTCTCTGGATGAGCGTGGCCGCTTCTCCAGTCATGTGCATGACCTGGAACAAAAGTTCACTGAGGAATTGGGGCGCATCAAACGCACCATGTCTCAACAGCAGCTGCGGCGATCCCAAGAATTGTTCAAATCACCCACTGCAATTACCTCCATTGAGTCAGCTGTCCCCAAGGTTCCACCACCACGGAAACTTAAACCAATGAAAGTTTTCCCAGCTACAGAAAATGTGCACGGTGTACAGCAACTGGTTCTGTCCAGTGTGGGATTAGTGGGACCCAGGGATGAGCCCAAAAAACACCAAAAGATATTGTCAAGGAATGCAGCCATGACTGAGGAGATAGGAGAACAGAACAGAGGTCAAAAGGAACCGGAACTGAATGGCCAAGATCTGCGGCACAAGGTGGAGCAGTGTCCACTCTCCCGTGCTGCTCCAGGGGGACAGAAAAACTTGCTGCAGGTATCAGCTTTAAATAGCCAGGGTAGCGTGGATAAAGGCCCTCTGAATGCAGCAAAAGTCAGCTATGAATCAAAGGGTCTAAGCGAAGCCTCACATAGCCGGAAACGGGAATCAGGACAGGATGGACATTCTCTACCCTGGGCCAAGACAGAAACTGGCCCAGACAGAAGCAAGGCAGGGATCCATGGTACAAGTAGAGAATTTGACAGAAAGATTGGGAAAGTGATAGAAAAAAAGGACAATACATTGCAACCTCAAGAAGGGAAGAGTTCACGGAGCAGAGGCAAAGGCCGACGGTCCCGGCAAATATCACCAGAACCAGGTAGGGAATAAGAGTAAGTTTTGTGGGTCTATTGGGAGACAACCCGACAAAGTCATGCAGAAATGCTTTCCCTACGGTTTATCTTCCCACACAACATGAAGAGGCCCTGGGTTCATCACATCCTAGGTACCTTGGATGAATTTGTGAAAAGAATTAGTAAATGCTGAGGACACACTTGCTCTCATCTCTTCTCTCCCTCATTTTTTCATTTTCCCATCTGTCCCAGGGGTGGGTTTCACTTACCTTTGCTACCGGTTCGGGAATGGGAGCGTGCGTGTGCGATGCTTCTGTGCATGCAGAACGTCCGTGATGATGTTCAGGCAGGTGGGCGGAGCCTCCCGCCGCCACTGCTACCGGTTCGCCCAAACTGGGGCGAACCAGTAAAAAACCACCACTGATCTGTCCACCTCTTTGGGTTCCCTATATAGAGTAGTATACTTAAGCAATATTCCTTTGTTTTTAGCTGCCTATGTTAAGCTTGAGTCCAATTGCTGTTTGTTTTAAAAAAGAGAGTTTTGCTGCCAAGGCTCTTGATTTTCTTGTGTGAGTGAAGGTGAGAAAGTTTGCGCCATGCTAGGTTCTTTTAGTTATTCGCTGTTATTGCTAATTATAATTCAGATTTAGAAAAATAGTAGAAATAATGGGAAGAGGACTAAAAGAGCTCTGAATTGGAACACAATTCTGTGGAGGACTGGAAGCAAAAGCTGGGGGGGAGGATTGTACAGCAGGGGTACATCAACCCCTGGGCCATGGCCCACTACTGGGTCATAGTCTGTTTGGAATTGGGCCAGGTGAGTGGCTGAGCAGTTCAACTTGCACGGGTGCCAGGCTGGCGGGCACTCACGCATGTGTGCTAGCCTGCCACTCGCACAAGGAATGCATGCACGTGCGTGCCGGCCCGCCACTCGGGTAGCCCAGTTCCCCACTGTCCCCCCAGCCGGGCCGCAAGCCGCAAAGGTTGGGGACTGCTGCTGTACAGTATAGAGGTGGTTGCCACTGTGAAGCAATATCCAAGCATATTGTCCAAATCAGGCGAATTGGCTTCAAGAAATATGGTAACAATATTATAGATCAGTAATTCTATATTTGTACACTGAATCATTTTCTTTGCCTTCCACTCTATTTTATACACTAATATATATCACTGAAAATGATTCGTACGCCTTTCCGCCTAATTAAAAAGTGATATGTAACTTAGAATGTGATAAGATAGCTTTATTGCTTTTGGGGACTTAGTGGTTACAGCAGGGTAGCATCCTATCAAGAATTATGATTCAAAAACTGGAGACACACTGAAGGAGATTAAGGGCTTTGAGCATCTATGCCAGCCAAAATAAGGATTCCCTCAGGATATTATTTTGGAAGCAGTCCCTTATCTTCCTTATTGTGAAAAGATGCTATGGTTTAATTCATTCCTCAAGCAAGGGGAGTGCAAAATCTGTCTGCAGGCTCCTAGCCCTCCTGCTTGCAGATCTTCTAGTAACCGCTGTTTCTCCATCATCTTATGCAGAATCTTCTGATGATTCCTACATCTCAGCGGGTGAAGATCCCCTGGAGGCTCCCATCTTTGAAATCCCAATCCATGATGCAGTCGTCATAGCTGGGACTGAGGTGCTGTTCAAATGCATCGTCACGGGCAACCCTTCTCCACAAGGTAAATGCATAGGGTGCCACACACAGAGCAAATTATGAATCTGTGGAGGCTGGAGGAGTATCTACACCTAGCTCTCTGATTGTCTGGTGCCCAGAGTTGTCTGTTTCCACAGGTATAACAAATACTCTATTAATTCAATCGTGATTTTTATATACATAATATTGTCCAATTTGCATTGATAAAGATCCTGGTCAGGAACACGGTTCAAGGTGATGTGATCAAGTTCTTTGCTTTTCTGATTTTATTTTTATTTTACTTACATTTTTGAGCTGCTTCCAAGATATACCCCATACTGCTTCACCTTACATACGGAAAATAGACTGTCTGTTGGGCTTCACTTCTGGAATGCTCTTAGTTTTTCCTCAAAATGAAATTTTATTATAATTATTATTTCAAAAGAGCACTATCTTTCGTAAGGAGCCGAGGTGGCGCAGTGGTTAGAGTGCAGCACTGCAGGCTACTTCAGCTGACTGCTAGCTGCAGTTCAGCTGTTCAGATCTCACTGGCTCAAGGTTGACTCAGCCTTCCATCCTTCTGAGGTCGGTAAAATGAGGACCCAGATTTTTGGGGGCAATATGCTGACTCTGTAAACCGCTTAGAGAGGGCTGTAAAGCACTATGAAGCGGTATATAAGTCTAAGTGCTATTGCTATTGCTATAAAAAGTAATTTGCTGAGAGAAGTGTATACTCAACCTGTGGCAAGGGTTACTTATCTGTCAGCAATGAGCTGTTGTTGTTCATATCTATTAAAATTAAACTCAGCAGTGAATCACAGATGTTGAGGTGAGGAACATAATCAACTTATAAAAAATGGATTAAAAACATGTTTTATATTCAGTACATCCCTACTTTATGTTTTGATCTTTCTTACTTTTCCACTTGTCCCAATCAAGTTCAGCTTTCCACAAACCTCCACAAAGTCTACATGTGGCCAACAAAAATTATATGTTCTGTTGACGCCACCTTCACGAAGACACGGAAATGTTTAGGGAAAAGACAGAAGATAAACGTATAGGTGTTCTGCCCCAGCTACGGACCACAAAGAATGCAGCACACACAAAGTCTGTACAAACCTTAGTTTACTAATTAAGGACTACTAATGAGCTTTCTTAGTAGTCGTCAAACACAAATACAGTTTAAAGCAGTCTTTTCTGAACACCGGCTGTTAGTTCAACTGCATTAACAGTCAGCACGAGTCCACGAAATAATAACTCAATTCTGAGTAAACAGTCTTGTAGATAACAGCAATCTTACGGTGGTTGGCAAAATGCCCAGAAGCAATTTGCAGGAAAAATGCCAAGAGAGAGAACAAGAGCCGATCAGACGTTTCTGGAGTCAAGACACAAAGGAATATGAACGAAGTTGTTTCCTGTAAATTGGCTCCTTCATCTCTTAAATAGGCTAGGGGAATGGCCAGTTAGCCCCAAGCCTTACTCCCGAGGAGACCTCCTCCTGAGGAACCATTCCTGCCTTTTGACAGCTCTGCGTGCCTGTGCATTGAGAATAGGCTCCTCCTCTTCTTCCTCGTCACTGATGGGAACTTCTGGAGGTTCTGAAGGCCCTGGCTGAATCTCCGCCTCTGGCACCAAGTCCTCTCCAGCCTCCTCACTGTCCGACTCGGGTGCCAGCTACACAGGCCGCTGGCGCATCACCACATCAGCCTCTTTGCTGTTGGAATCAGCTACCAGCTGCACGGGCTGCTGGCGGGCCACAACAATAGGCTGTCTCTTGATGAAATGCAGAGAAGGCAGAACGATGTGCGATTTCATAACCTACAATTCCTTAGGCAATTAATACTGTTTGACAAATGCAGAATAATCCCTCGATTTCACTTATACCACATCTCTCCCCACTATGGGTTTTTTCTGCAGTGTCTTGGCGAAAAGATGGCATCCCCTTTCGGAGCAGCACCACTCGTCCCATCAAAGCAGAGGGTGAACGCCACACTCTGCTGGTTAGGAGTGCCCGCATGACTGATGCCGGCCTCTATACCGTCTGTGCAACCAACGAGGTGGCTGAGACCTGCTGCAGCGCCATCTTAACCGTGCGGCCAGGTAAGGGCAAAGGGGGGGGGGAAGGTGCCAGAGCAGCCAGACTGCCCTGGAGGCTGCAGCCAGGACGGTGCCTTAAGGCCAGAGGAGTTAAGAGGTTCATATTCCCACATCAGCATGTGAGAAGCAGCGTCAGGCTTGTTTTCTCAGTGTCCTGGATGTGGGCGCTTAGGCCAGCATTTCTGCTCCTGCTGAATAACGAGGCATGAGGCTGCCTTTACCCTACAAGGCTCGGTTTAGGACAGCCTGTCTGACGAACAGCCAGCAGGCTCGGAAGAGGGAAGGAAGAGACGACCGACTCCAACAGAGCAGAGGTGGCGGGATCGGGAGGGGCGGGGATCGCTGTCTCTTGGCCTTACGTCTTTATCGCTCCTGGCCCGCTAATTCTACAGTTCGGGGCGGAGAGTTGCGGTTTCTGACCACGTGCGAGTAAACTTTGTGAAAGGATGCAACTCAGCCTCTCCATGGATTGGTCTGAAATGTGAGAGAGGGGACCGGCGGGCCTGGGCTGGTTATCTGAAAATCGGACGCCGCCCTCGGCTGAAGAGCGAAGGAAAGGGGTTGCGCGCTGGCTGCTGGCCCGGCTCTGGCGTCTCTCCTCCACCCTGTTAGCCGGATCCGTTCTCCCCTCGTGGCGGAGATCACCTATAAAGAGAGCCGGGGCTTCAGCTCGTAGCGGGGATACGAAGCGAGCCCACAGCCGGCGATGTCTGCGAGAGTCCGCTTGCTGCGGGCAGGGCAGGCGCAGGAGGGACGCGCCGTCTCTCCGATGCTCTTGCCGCAGCGCAATCCTGTGCTCGTTTGCACAAAAGTAAGGCCCGCTGGGTTAAATGGCGTTTAACTTCAGGTATGTTTGCATAGCGTTGCAGTCATGAGCTTAATTTAGATTTGGAATTAATTCACTGAAAGTAGATGTAGGAAATCGCGGGAAGGACCGAAGGAAGGTCTGTTTTGTTTTCAATACACCTTTGTGTTCATCTGGATGAAGGGGAAGAATGAGTAATGTGTGATAGCAAAACGCATCTCCTATAAGCAAAAAACCACCGTAGTGAATTTCCAAAGCCTTCAATAATACGCAGTATATTCTATCTAGAATACAACATAGTTACAGTAGGCTATGGGGTTTTGATGCAGAATCTGTTACCTTAATATATTGCTGTTTAAACATGGCTGTCATGTTAAGCCAAAATATCCTTTTTGTGGGCAAGGGCAAGGCATATTAGATGAATCGTGGTTTCTTCTTTATCTCAAGTTTAGGGCTTGGTATGTTTTGTGAACTGATTATCTTCACCTGCTGCTGGAGTATATCAAATTGTGAGAGATTTGCAGTCCAGTTTTTTTTACCTTGTGGTGATGAGTCGGGGAGGAAGGAAATAAACAGCACAGCTTCTCCAAGTTGCAAGGGGGTAATCCTCCTCTGAGGAAAATACTCTGATTTCTAGTCAGTTTTAATAAAAGAGTTGAGAAGACGTCATATAGTTTTTGGATCTTAGGTAGAATCAGTATATTGCTCCTTGTTCCTCTGTCCCTATAAATAATATTTTGTTTTAAATAATTCCCTATTGTTTTTATAAGGCAGCATTGGATAGTATTGCCATGGAGTATTACGATACTCTGCTTTCTCCTGATCTGATGCCCCCAACTTTATGCTGGATTCTCCCATCAAGTTCTGGATCAGAACTATCCCACTCTGCCCTACCGTGCAATACAAGCTTTCATTGTCCAAACTATTAATGTCACCTTGGCCCTTTTCAGGGACAACACGCCAAAAATGCTGCTGCCAGCATGAACAGATAATGTTAGTATCCAAGATTGGAGTGCCCTATTCTTGGCTGATATCTTTTTCTTTGTTGATACGGTTTGGCTATAATTCCTTCCACCACCCAGCCATGAATAATGAGAACCTCTGAAAGCGTTGGCTGTAGTATCTTTTGAAATATTTTACCAGAAGGTGTTGTTGACAGTGCTTATGTTGTTTCTTGCAGAGTGAAGGTTCTATCATTCAGAGAATTACATATTTTTATGCATTTGTTCTAAATGTCTGCTGCTTTATGCCAAATCGTAATTTTATTGCATTAGATTTTGTTGATTAATTCATACAGGTCGCTCTTGAAAGGGTGACATTTTCACATGATGTTTTAGCCACATCAGATTTACATTAGAAGTTGTTTCTCATTTTATACCCATGCATAAGGACTGACACCAACAAGACCTGAAATATATGGCTAGATAAGAGACTGTTGTGGATGTTGACCTTCTGGGTTGAGAAAAGAATAGCTAAAATACAATTAAAAAGGCAGGGTTTACGATTTGGAATGGAATGGAATGGAATGGAATGGAATAATAGAATAGAATAGAATAGCAGAGTTGGAAGGGACCTTGGAGGTCTTCTAGTCCAACCCCCTGCTTAGGCAGGAAACCCTACACCACTTCAGACAAATGGTTATCCAACACCTTCTTAAAAACTTCCAGTGTTGGAGCATTCACAACTTCTGGAGGCAAGCTGTTCCACTGATTAATTGTTCTAACTGTCAGGAAATTTCCCCTTAGTTCTAAGTTGCTTCTCTCCTTGATTAGTTTCCACCCATTGCTTCTTGTACCCTCAGGTGCTTTGGAGAATAGCTTGACTCCCTCTTCTTTGGGGCAACCCCATAGATATTGGAACACTGCTATCATGTCTCCCCATGTCCTTCTTTTCATTAAACTAGACATACCCAGTTCCTGCAACCGTTCTTCATATGTTTTAGCCTCCAGTCCCCTAATCATCTTTGTTGCTCTTCTCTGCACTCTTTCTAGAGTCTCGACATCCTTTTTACATCGTGGCAACCAAAACTGAATGTAGTATTCCAAGTGTGGCCTTATATGTTTTAGCCTCCAGTCCCCTAATCATCTTTGTTGTAAATCGTCAACCCTGTCTCTGACACCTCTCCCTCTCTCCAGACATATACACATATTTGATTCCTATAGTTTACGTAAGCTGATATATGATTTATTTTGTATACATTAAAAAATAAAATCAGTTTGGTGTAATGATTAAGGTGCTGGCCTAGAAACCAGGAGACTGTGAGTTCTAGTGCTGCCTTAGCCTGAAGGCCAGCTGGATGACCTTGAGCCTGTCACTGTCTTTCAGCCCAGCATTTTATAATGTTGTTGTGGGAAAAGCAGGAGGATAAGGAAGTATTAGGTATGTTTGCCATGATGAGTTATTCAGAAAAAAATAATAAAGGCGAGAAAAAAAGATCTTTTAAAAAAACTACTTATTGCCATGGCCTTGAAGTTGGCTGCAGTGTGAGTCAACACTGCTGGTGTGAAATCTGAAGTGATGTGTAAAAATGGACAATAGTATTGTGCACTTCCCTGAATACATTGCTTGGGGGAATTTAGGACATTCGTCTTTCTCCCAATACTTGGTAGTCCTCAGAGCTGCTGACTAAATTAGGTCTGGTTGAGGAAGCTTGACTTGTTGAGGAGACTTCCTGATTGTTAACTAGCACTCTGACCTGTCAGTAATTGGATGAGAGTCTGAATTTATTTACAATTTTTTTTGATAAATTTGAAGTGATGTGGATGAAATCCGCATAAGGTCTTCATCATTTCAGGCAAAGGTCTTACTAGGAAATGTTAGAATAATCACTTAAGGATCTACATGGAGGAAATGACATGTTTAAATGTACTGCCATATTCTAGCAAAAAAAAACCTACCTGTTTGTGAAATGCTGGTATATTTAGGAGAGTCTGTTTAGCATTAGCTTTTCCTCTGAAATATAATTTTTGTACATATGTGGGTTGGGTTACTTTTCCAGTGGGGTAGCATTTCGACATGTGAGCATCTCAACTATGAAATATCCAGGCCTTGGGAGGATTGCATATCGTATAACGTTTCTGATTTTGTTGTTCTGCTTCACATCAACCACTAGATTTCTTTTAGTAGAAATGAAAATAGTCTTGTTGAAGTAATGTTTTTTTATGGTAGTACTGTGGTAGCCTGTGGGGATGCTTGAAGGTGGGCACTTTTCTTACAGCATACCTAACTGCATCCTAAAACCCAGTGGAATAGTTCAGAACAAAGAAAAGGAAATATTGCCATTGGATATAGGATAGAGGCAAAAAAATTGGCGTCTAATATCCTGGAAAAGGGACAAAGTAAAAGCAACAAAGCCAATCTAGCTTAGGCTCTTCAGGCCAATGTTTGTGTTAAGAGGGATTGTTTTATTATACTGTGGCTGCCTTCCTGACTTTCTCTCCATTACCATTCTCTGGTAATAGGGAAATTAACATGGGAAGAGTTGAAAATATAGTTGTATCTCACATAGTAAAATAGGGGATTACGGAGGACATATAATTTTACTTTTTATATAATAAGACAATGTGTGAAACCTGAGCAGATTATGCCTTAATTTTTTTACGTTTGAAGAAAAATGCATTTTTGAAGAACCTGATCCTATGTGTGAATATGGGCTTTGTTTCCTTGCACTGAATAATGGCATAAATATTCCCTGTCAACATATATTTTTTCTTGCCATGCCGCCTTGATACGCTCTTGAAATCCAGAGCTCATGAATGAGACAAGCTTAAGTTGTCCTTAGCTGTATTGAAGCTCAATAGCATTTCCCTCCTTATTCCGGCACTGCTTTAGAATAGGCTCAAAGTATGCAAAACCCTTTATTCATGGAGGGAAGTCAGGTGATTGCAGTGCCTTGAGACAGAATCAGCAGTGGCAAGATACAGATTAGGAAAAGGTGCAGCAAATTTCATCCCGGTATAATTTTTTGCCAAAGTGGGGAATAGCAATAGCACTTAGCTTATATACCGCTTCATAGTGCTTTACAGCCCTCTCTAAGCGGTTTACAGAGTTCAGCATATTGCCCCCAACAATCTGGGTCCTCATTTTACCGACCTCAGAAGGATGGAAGGCTGAGTCAACCTTGAGCCGGTGAGATTTGAACAGGTGAACTGCTGAACTAGCAGCCTGCAGTGCTGCATTTAACCACTGCGCCACCTCGGGAACATTAACTCAGGAAAGGTATTGCTATTGTTGTGAATGGTAGTACTTCTTTTAAGAAAGAGGAAGAAGTTTGCCCTTTCTGATTAATCATAAAAGATGTTATAAGCAAGTAATCATCCTTGATATGATGAATTCCTGTTGCCGTGTGGGAACATTATTACTCTAGTTACTTCAAAAAGAGTCCAGGCAGACGAATAGCCCCTCATTTGCTTTGTCCGTGTTTCCAAGTTTTAGTAATATAATTCTTTAAAATATAATTTTTATTGGCCAAGTGTGATTGGACACATAAGTAATTTGCCTCTGGTGCATAAGCTCTCAGGGTACATACAAGCAACAATTGATATGTCATGATCATAATCATAAAATACAATCATCATAAATCCTAAGGTGCAGTTAAATTAAATAATAAGATAAAATAAGGCAGACAGATACCTTAATTCTCAGGACTGTGGGATGGTGGGGGGATAATACTGTGGATGTCATTTAAGAAGTTAGATTTTGCTTGTTATATGTGGCTGACTCAGTTGCCTGCTGTTAGCTTGGCTCTGTTTTCTCCTTTCTCCCACTTTGCTGGGCTCTGCCCAATCTGTACTGTTACATTCTTCTCATTGTCCAGCTCCCGCAGAGATCTACAGTCGATTGATGCCCCGCCGTGAAGTCAGCAGCCCTGTCACCTCAGATGAAGAGTACCTGAGCCCTTTGGAAGAATTCCCTGAGTCGGTCACCCCTCAGCATCACCCTGTTATGAGAGTGCAACCCCGCTCTGAGATTGGCCCGACCGCAGCACACACGGACATTAGCTTCAAGGCTGCGCCATGTTTTGAGGTGAGGTTAGAGAATGACATGAGAGTAAAGAAAAGAAGCCGGCAGTTTTGGCCTACCTGGATAGGTAGGTCCAAGGGTGTAAGCAATACACCTCTGGATTGTGAGTGGAATAGAATCTGGATCTTTTTTCTGCATGTGACAAGAAACAAGCTATGGACTCTTATATTCCAGCAGAAAGACGGAGGGGAGTAAGTTTTTGAACTCCCCTTGTCAATTGTCATGATCCTGGCTGCTCTTTTTTGTAGATAGCACTAAATGACCAGACGGTACTGGAAGGACAAGATGCGGTCCTGCGCATTCGGGTGCAAGGAGAGCCCAAACCCATTGTCCACTGGTAAGTGGGTCGTATGTTTCAGTATGATTTTAAAAGTATTCTTGTCCTGTCTTCCAGACACTATTCTTAATGGGTAAGATGGCAGCGATGGGAGTTGCTCCAATCTTGCAAAATAACAGCTGCCTTCAGGCATTTAGTCAAGCAAGCCTTTATAGTTTTCCCCTCCCCACCCTCCCATCCTATCCATCAGTGTTCCACAGCTAATTAACCGTTTAATAATGTGTCAGTTGACATGATATTTTAAAAGGTTTGTAGAATTGCGTTATTGGTTTTTCATTTCCAGAAGGCACTAAATCAAAATGGGAAAGGTTAATTTATATCTGCATGGTGGAAATGCAAAAGGGAACAAGATTTAGAACAGGTATAGTGCCTGAGAAAGTGTAATCTTGGATCCCTGTTTCCAGTAAAATTCAGCAATGGTGCTAAAATGCCACAAAAAATATTTTAGCATTCAAATTTGTTGCATTTCCATTGCAAGCAACAGCAGAAATGATCTGTTTTCTTCCGCTTCACCCTATCAAAAAAGCCAAAATCATCAATTTTCCACCATTGCTTATAATGGAAGCATAACGAAGTCCTTCGCTTTTGCTCTGTGTTTGTGAGATGCAGTAGGTGGATGGAAAGGGTGTGAATGTTTTGTGCTCCTGGAAATATGTGAAAATGGACTGCTACGGTACCAGATGGGGCACAAAAGGTACCCTATCCCTGTTTTTTTTAAATATTGGTCTTAGATCTGAGATATATTAAGTTGGCTAGGAGAAATAGAAAGAAACGAATGTGTAAGACAAAAATGTAACAAAACAGGGATAATGACAGAACCAGAATATGCAGTATTTTTCTGGGGCATGCAGTGGTAGAGAAACAAGTGTGCGAATTCTCTCTTGAAGATGGGTGAAATGTTAAGTGCTGCAAACTTTCAGACTTTCTGTTTTGAACTGTAGGTTGAAGAACAGGCATCCCGTAAAATATGGACGGCGCATTTCTGCTGTGGAAGAAGAGGATGGATCATTCTGCCTCCATATCCGCATGGTGGAATGCACGGATGCTGGCTATTATGCCTGCAAGGCCATAAATGAATATGGCACCAGACAGTGTGAAGCCAAGCTTGATATACAAGGTATCTTTGGGAGCTCCAGAGCATGAGAAGTACAGTAATGCTTTGCCAGTCATGTGATGATCTAAGACAGTGATGGCGAACCTTTTTTGGTTCGCGTGCCAAAAGGGGGGTCGCGTGGGGGGGTCGCACGCACACCCATAATTCCATGCGCCACCCCCATGCATGCGCACGTGACCCCCCTGCTCCCGGCACGCGATGGCACACCCGTTTTTCACTCTCCCCAGGCTTCAGAGCCTTTCTAGGAGCCTGGGGAGGGCGAAAACAGCCTTCCCCACCCCCTGGAGGCCCTCCGGAGGCAGAAAATGGCCCGTTTGGCAACTTCCGGTTGAACTGGAAGGCCCATTTTTTTTGCTCTCCCCAAGCTCCAGAGCCTTTCTAGGAGCCTGGGGAGGGTGAAAACGGCTTCCTCCCCCCCCCCCCCCGAGGTCCTCCGGAGGCCAAAAACGTTCCATTTGCCGACTTCCGGTTGAATCGGAAGTTCCGTCTTTTTGCTCTCCCCAGGCTTCAGAGCCTTTCTAGGAACCTGGGGAGGGTGAAAACGCCCTTCCCCAGTTGGGAAACGGGCCGTTTCTGGCCTCCGGAGGACCTCTGGGGGGGTGGGGAAGGCCGTTTTCGCCCTCCCCAGGCTCCTAGAAAGGCGCTAGAGCTTGGGGAGAGCAAAAAATGGGCCTTCCCCACCCCCTCCGGAGGCTGAAAACAGGCTGTTTCATGACTCTCAAAGGGCCCAGAAAGCCCAAAAACCAGCTGGCCGGTGCACACATGCGTGCCGGACCTGAGCTCGCATGCCCACCGATATGGCTCCACATGCCACTTGTGGCACGCGTGCCATAGGTTCGCCATCACGGATCTAAGAGATCCCACCTGCATGTCTGCTTCTTCCTTCCACTCATCAACCATCCTGCTCCCCCAATGTGAACATGCTTGCAGTTTGCTCATAATCTTGGTACTATCTCTCTAGCCACCAGTAGCTGCTTCGTGGCCATTGGCTAAAGCCATCCTGAGGGGCAAGGATGGGGAACATGTGAAAAAAAAGAAAACATTCAGAAGTACAAAATTAATTGCATTCATAAAACAGTTTTGAATATTCAGGGTCTTTGATAGAATAGCTTTTGGTAATCTTCACAACAGCCTTGAAGATTGCTCAGGGTCATCCTCATGTTGCACTTGAAAGTCCAAGAGGTACTAGCCTCTCTTTTTTCTTCATAAGACTTTGTCCTTGCCACTGAAAGGGAAATTTGAAGCAAGAATTACTTTATTCATAGGTCAATTTCTATGTCTGTTACACATAAAATGTAACATTTGGGGGTGTGCGCCTTCGAGTCAGTTTTTGACTTCTGGCAACTGCCTGGATAATCCCTGCAGTTTTATTGGCAAGATTTCAGTAGTAGTTTGCCATTGCTTGCTTGCTAGGGCTGAGAGAGAGTAACTGATCCCAAGTCATCCAATGGCTTCAAGCCTAAGGCAGGACTAGAACTCATAGTCTCCCAGTTTTAGCCCGGTGCCTTAACTCCTACACCAAACTGGCTTTCTATAATGTACCATAACTACATTGCTATAATTGCCAGTTTTGGTGATGCCTTCAGCAAATGAGTTCCATTTGCAACAAGAAGTGGGGTAACAAAAAGTGGAGTAATAATAATCTGTCTGACCTCATATCCCCACCATATTTTCTCACAACATAGCAGGATTTTTTCCCCTGTTCAACTTATTTACTGTTATTTAAAACGGTGTTGGGTTTGCTTCTTTCTTTCCAGTTAATACTCATCAGGAATTAGGTGCTTAAGTCTGTTTCCATCCTTCTCAGAAGGCATCATCTTCATCAGGCAAGGGAGCCAGGAGCCCCAAATTGGGTGTAATAGGTGATGCATAGCTATCATAGGTCTGTCTCGTACCTTCTAGTAAAAAAAAGGTTGGTTTCAGTTGCCCGATCCCATATTTGGTTTAAGGAGCTGGATCTGCATTCTTCCAGCAATTAAGAAAATTCGGTGTTTGCACTGTCTCCATTTTGGAGTCATTAACCAAACTAAAAATGTGGGGTAGAAATATAAATAAATAGTAACTGCTTCTATATTAAATTAGCTGCTGCCCTTTGAGGATGTCCCCTGGTCTGTTTTAACCTGTTTTCTTGCTGTCTCCTTTTGCTAAGTAACAGTTAGCCCTTTGCTTTGATTCATAACATTACTCTTGGTAGAATAGAAGCAGGCCTCCCTTACCAGTACTTGGACAAAAGTGCTTACTGGGCCCAGTTTTTGGATCTGCAGAAAGTGTCTAGATGACATGTTTTCCAAGCTAGTAAAAGGGGAATTGGGTGTTCTGCCCAGCTTCAGTTTGGGGTTGATTTTTATGAACAAGATGATACTATGAGATAGGTGTGAGAGTTTATGTGTGCAACTGCTTTGTGTTGACTCATTTGCTTTTGTCAGCCAGTATCTACAAATGTATTTGTGCTGTGGTGAACCTTTTTTGCTTGGACTGAGCATGTATGAATTTGTCTGTGCTTTTATGTCCATCATGCTACACTAATCCTTCGCTTGCTGACTGTGTTTTTGTCTGTACAGGGAGAGTGAGCTAAGGTACTCCTGGCCCCTGGGCCACTCTAGCCAGACAACCTGGGCAGTTGCCTCTACTCCCGGCACGGCTGAACAAACCAGGCTGGCAAGGCTTGGCTTCTGGATGGCCAGCGCTGAGACTCACCTTGGATGCAGAGCCTGGTTGCAGCTAGGGGAATGGGACACAGCGGGTGGGAAAGTAGTTGGGGACTCCCTTTAGCTGTCTGAGCAGTTCTGAGCTCCCTATAGCTACATGAGCTGACTTAATCTGTGGCACCTCCTTAGTGTTTGGGCAGGAAGCTTTCATCCAGATGGATCTCCATATGTTCTGTGCTAGGCACAGAATCTCAAAAGTGGACAGCATGCCTGCATACCAGGCATTCCCCATCCAGGTGCTGATGGTGTGCAGTGCCCATTCTGGCCTTCACTACTGTCTGGCCTACACTGTGGCCAGTGTGTGGTGCTGTTTCCTTCATGTGTCCATGTCTCCTTGCCTCCTCTGCCTTTGCCCACTCCTCTTCCTGGGGGCTTAGAGCAGAATGCTAGCTTGTCCTCACCCTGCTGGTCTCTCAAGAGGATTCTGCTCATCCATGGAGCCAACACATTAAAATGAGGTAGCTTTGAAATGAACAGGCCACATCTGGACATTGTTACGCCTCAACTCCAAGACTTCTCAGTTAGAAGGCCACTTAGTTCAGCATCTTTATCCAACCACGACCTCTGGGAAACCTAAAGTGACCAGGGAAGACCCCTTTGCCCAGAACTGTGTAGAATGGAGAGGGGTTTTGGAAACAATGGGAGGCCACCAGACGTTGGTCTCCAGGTATCTTCTGTGGAGGCCAAGGATGCTGTCTCTTACCATCATTCTGCTCCCACTCTGGGAGTATCTCACAGGAGCTGGGCTATAGAGGATCCTTTTTTGTAGATGAAATAAAGTCTGTTTGTTTGGTAAAAGTACTGTGTGGTTTGTTCTTAGCACAGATCCTTGTTTCCCTTCTCCCCATGTCCCCTTCTTATTCCATATCATGCTTTTGTGTTCTCCATACCCCATCATGGTTTCCCATTCAGGTTGAGTTTGCTTTGGATTATGACTGCTTTGTCTCCATTCATGTTCTGTTGCAGTGGTTAATGAGTTGCCAGCTATACTAGGAGAAAGCCACTCTTAAACTGGTCTGTTTGCATCTGAAGTGTGGGATAGAAATATTGATCTAAATAAATAACTCTGCTGCTTTTCCACAGCTGTACAATCTGTTCATTTGTAGAAAGGAAAAACGAGCCTTGTTTATAGCATTTAACTGAGATATTGAAAACAGAGTACAGACATAGATAAAACGTTGCTCTGTTTTGCTCTAAAACTTCCAGTTTTGAAATGTGCAAGTTAGCTATTTCCTCTTGGCTCAGGAAGGGCTTCACTGGAAAACTAGATAACATTTTCCTTTTGTGAGGTAGACTTAACTATTGGACCAGGTTGCAGGAATCCTATATCATAGTTGGATTTTTCTGTTCAACCACGGAATGGAGTGGTAGCTTTGATATTTAAGACATAGCAAGAAAAGGGCCTGTAGGTTACACATGGTTCCTGTTCCTTTGCATTTTGAACATCTAAGGTCATCTGCAAAGGGCGGGGTGGGTGGGGATGACAGTTGTTTTCCCTACCTTGGGAGTATGCAGGGTCATAGCTTTCTGTCTCCCTTATGATTTTGAAGGACAGACATTCAGAATTCCTGGAAATGGGGCAAGTGAATTACCTGCAGCTGAGGCCAGAGAATAATTATGAAATTCAGGTTTGCATTTAACTTCTTTATGAGAGCAGTGTGTAACAGTTGCCAGCTAGGGTAGGATAATCCAAGCCTTAACTTCGCAAATCAAAAAGGTTGTAGCAACATGACAATTTAGTTTAACCATAAAAATACCCATTGCATGCTTTCCACATCTTATTCTTTGCATCCTGTCCCGTTTTTTTTCCATTGCTCAGAGATGCATCTCTTTCTCTCTTTTTCCATTTCCTCTTCCTGTTCCCTCCTCCTTCCCAGTGCACCCTGAGACACACTCCCTGGCGGTGCTGACCCCGCTGCAGGACGTGGTGGTGGGGGCTGGGGATGCAGCGATCTTCGAATGCCTGGTTTCTGGCCCATCGGATGTGGATGTGGACTGGCTGTGGCGGGGGCGCCTTCTGCAGCCTGCCCTGCTCCAGTGCAAGATGCATTTTGACGGGCGCAAGTGCAAGCTGCTGCTTACCTCTGTGCATGAAGATGATAGTGGTATCTACACATGCAAGTTAAGCACAGCTAAAGGTAAGGATGGTAGAAATGCTGTACAAGCAGAGATGAAGAAGACATACCGTGTTTCCCCAAAAATAAGACCCTGTCTTATATTTTTTTGAACCCTGAAATAAGCGCTTGGCCTTATTTTCAGGGAGGTCTTATTATTTTGGGGCGTATGGAGCAAGACGGGGCTCCTCTTGATTTCCAGCTCTGTCTCCCTAACCTTAATCAGAGGAAATGGTATTTTTGGGGGCGGGCTTATTTTCGGGGAAACACAGTAGGTGAAAGGATCTTGGTTTACACACTGAACTAATCCAACTATTGACTTAATCTTGATTTGTTAAGTGATAATTGACTGGGTTCACAAAATAAATGTAACTGAGCATATGCCTCTTCAATGCATAATTATTGTAAGTCACAAATCATAGTTTACAAATCAGTGATTGTATTCACATAACATACTAAGCAAAGCCGCAAGAACCCTGTAACTTTGAGATATTAATCCTGTCCCTAAAATAAGCCATAGATAGAACACTTGGGGGTTGAGGTGCTAACTTCTCATCGAGTCACTAAACCTGTCTTTTCCATCTGTCTGATAAATCACTGGGTTTTTGTTTTTGTTTTTTTGCTTTTAAAAGGTGTTAATGCTGATTTCCCCTCACCCCTTCAAATCCCCATTAAAAGCATAAGAACAAGCCGGGCTGGTTTGTTTCCCCTTTCTATCAAGCTTCCTCCTGGGTGGCAACAGTGATGGTTTAAAACACCCACTCACAGATACATCCATCACCTTTGGAATGCCAATAAGAAGCCTGTCTCTGCGCCAGGGGCCGGAGAAGAGTATTGGCTTGTGAGAGTGGGCAAAGAGAAGCTCAATCAGCAGATTTAGGAAAGATGCAGAGCAGTTTGATAAAAAAAAAAACCCCACATCCCTTCCAGTCATGCTGGACTATAATTCCATCTTTCTTACTTTACAATGAGCTGTGGTTTGATGGATGTAAACGGTACATTGTGAAAGGTTGTACTGCAAAGATGGGGAATTGGAGCTGAGAACAGCTTAGCAACAGCTGGAAAGCCTTACATTCTCCATCTTTGCGACACAGGTAGTCCTCGACATTTGCTTACAAAATGAAAAAGGGGTTAAACTGAGAAAAGAGAAAAGTAAAACGATACCCACAGCCAGAACTAAATTTATCAATTGATGTTTAGATTATTATTTTTGAGGCTAAATTCCTGAGCACATGTTTACAGAAGAAATCATTTGGCTTTTGTAATTCACTGGCTTACACTGAAGGTAAAGCGATATCCCTTTTGAGTTGTGCTTAAGTCCTAGTGATTCCACGAGCACGTCTATAGTTTTCTTAGTGTGGAAGTAGCTTGCTGTCTCTTTCCAGGATGTTTCATCAACTTCCCATTGTTGTTCACAACCCTGGGATTTTGTAGGGGTCTCCTATCCAGGTATAATATTGCCTGGGTTTTTTTTTAAATAGCCAACACCAGTCAGGTGCTGCCATTATCAGAATTTAGATACTGTAGATTCTGTACTGACTGTATTTTGGTCTTCCAATGCACCCATGCCCAAATCTAGCTAAAAACCAACACATCTACATATGCAAGATGCCAACTTCCTTCCCTCTATCTAGGTATCTTTCCTTCCTGGCAGTAAATCAGTTGAGAAGCAAAAAGTAGAAGCTCTATGTCAGTGTTTCTCAACCTTGGCAGTTTGAAGATGTGTGGACTTCAACTCCCAGAATTCCCCAGCCAGTGTTGCTGGCTGTGGAATTCTGGGAGTTGAAGTCCACACATCTTCAAACTGCCAAGGTTGAGAAACACTGCTCTATGTAATAGAGCTCAAAGTGTATTTTTCTGGCAACTATTTCATTGGAAAAAGTTGGGGTGAAAGAACATAATTTGGAAACAATTTTGCACTCTTGCTTATTTCTGTTTTTAAAAAACTATTATTCCGCTTTTTAGAAGCCGAAATCATCATAAGACAACTTACAATCAAATTAATGCTAAAATGTACATGCACACAGAATTTGTAAGGTCTTGAACTAAAGCAGCAGTATAAAACATGTAGCTTAGCTAAACAGCCCAAATAAAATGCAGCAAACAATTAAACAGATTGAAAACAAGACTGGAATCAGATGTATATTCCTTTGGGAAGGAGAGGTATCCATAAACATGGAGGTCACCACTGAAAAGCTCATCTCCACATATTTTCTAGTCTGACACCTGGCACAAACACACAGAAGTTCAGATCAATAATAAAACAAAATACCAAAAAAGGGCGTCTAAATTACTTCTTAGAAAACTGCTTAATGTATTGCAGAAATGTGATTGCAGAGCTTTTCAAACTGAAGGGAGTCTAGATTTTAAAGGTAGTTCAAAATGGTTTGAAAAAGATATTACATTCCATGCTTTTGACCTGAGTTTGTCTCTGGTCAAATTTGTTTCACAAGTTATTGGAGCAATACAGCATGAGGGAAAAAAGGGCAAATCCTAAAAACCCTATTCAAAGTTCCTTCACCTTTGTGACAAGCTATGGCAGCTTTATAGCAGGTTGATTTTTATTGTAACGTTCTTTTATGCAGACCACCCTAGGTATACATAAATTGAGTTAGGGATTACTTGTTGAAGTAATACTATGAAATCATTTAAATAAGCAAGCTTGCTTTGGTAGTGGTAGCTGTAACATTCTTACAGGGAGAAAATTTACACGTTATTTACATTTGACTCCCAGACTGAGGGGAAAAATATTGTAAAGCAGAAAGCTGGAAGGGATCTGGCAAACTTTATGCCTGTCTATACAACCGGATGAATGGATTCTGTTTCTGTAGGAATGGAAGCAGAGTTGCTCTGAACTGGGAGAAATGTTCCAAGCAGGTTTGCCACGAAATTAGTTCTGATCTGGCCTCACTAACAATCTGCCATGGCAACATTTATCAGATATTTCATTTCATGTGTCAGCAAAAGTGTAACTTAAAGTGCAAGAGTGGATCCATAGCCAAATGCCAATCTCTAGAGTTCCATTTCCAAGAAGAATTTGGGATTCAGAGGCAGGGACAACATTTAAGAAGGGTACAGAAAGAGTAAAAGCAATTTAATTTCATTTTCTGGATATTCTCACCTTTCGGAGAGGTTTTTTTTTTTTTAAATCATGCCTTTCATATTTTTTTACAAATAACTCAAGGCGATGAACATACATAATACTCCTTCCTCTTCCTCTTTTTCTCCACAACAAAACCCTGTGAGGTGAGTTGGACTGAGAGAGACAGGCTGGTGCGAAGTTACCCAGCTGGCTTTGATGCCTAATATGAGACTAAAGCTCGTTGTCTTCTGGTTTCTAAGCCAGCACATTCGCCACTCCCACCAAACTGGCTCTTTTTCCCCCCCTCCCTAATATCTTTCCATGCTTACTCATATATCTCAAGACCAGGAAAAGCCAACTGCATAGCAAGCTGCTTTCCTTGCCCTATAGTCTTGCTAGGTTCCAAAGCTTTTAAAGGCAAGGAAAAGATAAATGCTTGTGGATACTTTGCTGACTGTCCACTGTGCTTTGCAGATGAGCTGACCTGCAGTGCCAAACTAACAGTGTGGCCTTCACGCCATCCCCTTTTCACCCGCAAACTGGAAACTGTGGCTGTGGTGGAAGGACGAACAGCACGGCTTGACTGCAAGATCAGTGGGGAACCCCCACCAACCATCGTTTGGACCCACTTTGGTAATTCTCCCCCACTGCAGTTCAGAGACACTGCCTTACAAGATGTTCTAAGATCAGGCAACGTGGCTATGGAGGGAGGGTCAATATATATAGATTGTTGTCCACTTACTTGGGCCAGGCTTGGTGGTAAAGAGGCAGAAGGCCACAGGATCTAAATCTTATTCTCTTTCAAAAGGTTGTGGGAACATCTATAGCCAGACTTGCAATAAGTTGCCCCATCAGAAATCAGTATTTGGTCTCCTAGTGATCAAATGTACCTGTTAACAACCAATGGGGAAAAAAATGTCCTGGCTTCAGACATCATTGAGCCCGAATCCCACCAAAATCTTCTGAGGTGAAAAGTATCCACACTACCCATATCCACATCTTGCAGCCTTCCCTTCACTGTTAACATGTTTCTTTGCAGTGGCCTTTCGGCATAGCCATTTCTCAACAGAGCTTGGGGTGGTAAGTGACCTGTTAATCTACCAGTTGGTAATGGGAACATGTTCAGTCACTGACTATGACAGTAGTTGCAGGAAGAATATGGTTGCTGCCATGCCAAAAAGTTTTAATATACCGTATTTTTCAGAGTATAAGACGCACCTTTCCCCCCCTAAAAGTGGCTGAAAATTTGGGTGCGTCTTATACTCCGAATGTAGCTTTTTCAAAGCTTTTTTTCCAGCCCTAACAAGGTGCTAACGATCTTCCCGGCTTGCAGGCTTTTTCATTTCTACTCCCTCCGAAAAAGGTTTTTTCCAGCCCTCAGTCTTTGCAGGCTTGTTTTCATTGCTACTCCCTCCGAAGATTTTTTTCAGCCCTAATCAGGGGATAAAATAATGTGCTGAAGCTGACCAGATTAAGAACGCTAGCCAGATGAATACCTGGTAGGTATATTTTTTCCCCTACTTTCCTCCCCAAAAACTAAGGTACTCCGGTGCGTCTTATACTCCGAAAAATACGGTATCTCTCTATCCCTCAAGATTATGGAAAGGGAACAAGAAGATTCTTTTCACTGTATTCTGCCAGTGATCTTAATTATGGTCCAAGACCTAGAGAGCTGTATGTTATTATTGCCCCCATGGGCCCTGAATGCTAAGTTTTAACTTTCATATAAATTGGTACCCATTTGTGTCTTCTACTCCTTTCTGGGTCAGACTCTTGACTGTCGTGTGTCTGATGTAGGCCAGCCTTTACAAGAGGGGGAAACCATGCGTATACAGCAAGATGGGGGACTCCACTCTCTGGTCATCCTGCATGTGAGCTCCGAGGATGAGGGTCAGTACGGGGTGAGTGCCAGCAACAAGCACGGCCGAGCTGAGTGCACCGCAGAGCTGTATGTGGAGGAGCCGCGGCCAGCAGCTAGCTCCCAGATGTGAGTGGGAGGAGGAGGAGGAGGAGGAGGAGGAAAAAGGGCTGAGGGGATTGGTTATGGAAACATCCAATGAAGATCCTAGAGCAGAGGTCTCCAACCTTGGCAACTTTATGAGGTGTGGACTTCAAATCCCAGAATTCCTCAGCCAGCATGGCTGGCTGAGGAATTCTGGAATTTGAAGTCCACACCTCATAAAGTTGCCAAGGTTGGAGATCTCTGCCCTAGAGACTTGTGTACAATTGAATATGCCGTATAGCCGTGACATTGCCAGAAAGTCAACTAAGCATCCTTAGTTATGGCAATGCATTTATTACCTGATCCCCAGTCATGAGACTCTAACTCTCTTTGGTTGTTTTAAATCCTCTTAGGTAAAAGATGGCTGTACTTTGTTTTACTGGGTTTCGATTTTGACCCAGTGATATTTTTGCTCCATCTCTGCCTTTCCATTACCCAATGAACCCACAGGAAGGCTCATGCATTAAAATAGGCTGCTGTCTTGACAGGTATAAAACCAATGCTGGACTCTTCCGTCTCTTCATGCCCATGAGACAGTTAATAGCAACTCTTGAAAACAGAGTTTTTGAATCTGGGAATCACTCTGTACTCAAATCTGGGAACCAGATTTGGCTACTGTTCTGATTAACACAGTCTCAGGTGCAATTCTGGAAGACGGACTTCAGCATGGCCTAGCTGCTTGCCTTAAAATACTATGTGTAGCTTTTAAATGCACACGTAAACCCCAAGACAGACACAGACAGACAGACAGAAGTTGTGGGAACCAGCTTTGCTTGTGGGTTTTACAAGCTTTCTCAAAGGATTCCCTTCCTGTTTTCCAGTTCCAGATTTTATAGATGCTTCAGAGCACAGAACTTCTGATGCATCAGCAAACTATAATTAGCTTGCTTGAGACCAGGGACATTATCAAGACAAAATAGAGACATTTTCTATTAAGGCCAATTGAACCAATTACATGTAATATAAAAAGAGCCCTGAAGAGTGAATCCATTGTGTCCAAGAATATCCTTGCCACTGCTTAAAAACAAAGGTTTTCTAGGTATCCTGGATAATGGAAAGTATTAGTCAGACAATCAAAAAAATTAATCTGGCTGGGCAATCCCCCTTATCTTGTATTTAAAAAAAAAATGTTTTTCATTGACAACGGTTCCCCTTTCCAATGTGGACCACAATCTGAAATAATTTTGGTATCATAGGATCCCTGTAGTATATTACTGAATGCAATTGAAAACTCTCCTATGGCCATTGAAAACAGCTTCACTAGCTATATGTTATATGTTGCTCCAGGAAAATATGGAGATGTTGAACTAATTTTTCCTATCTTAAAATACTATAATTTCCTTTTTTTAAAAAAAAAGAGTTGCTTGAGAGGAACATCAACACTGATTTTACCTGCTTGGTTTTTCTTCGTTTTTTGAAACAAACAATAACTGTACAAAAAACTTTAAAAACTTTAAAAAAATTAAAGATACAAACTGAGAAGGAAAAAAGGTCTATCTTATAATTTATACTTATCAATAATCATTGGTTAACCGATGAATTCACTAATAATATAACCGATACAAGATGCTATTGTAAGATATGACAAAATTTCTGCCATAATATTACATATTGCTGCATCTTTTGGTAGAAAATGTTGCTTTTTCCAAAACAGATAGATGACACAGTTCCTACAACCATTCCTTGACATCTAGAATAATATCACTTTTCCAATTTCTTAATATAATTATTTTTGCCATCGTCCCCCTTCCATGCTCGAATATAACCACGATTTTTGATAAACAGTCAAATGCCACAGCTGTGCTACAGAATTCAACGTTACATTAACATCTTTTAACACTTAAAGATTTTCCTATAAATCTCCTAATATACATTAATACATAATCCCAAACCTGGTTGATTTTTCTTGTAATTCTGTCTATCTTTATGCATACATTGCCAAACTAATAATAATAATAACAACAACAACAACAACAACAACAACAACAACAACAACAACAACAACAACAGAGTTGGAAGGGACCTTGGAGGTCTTCTAGTCCAACCCCCTGCCTAGGCAGGAAACCCTACACTACTTCAGACAAATGGTTATCCAACACCTTCTTTAAAACTTCCAGTGTTGGAGCATTCACAACTTCTGGAGGCAGGCTGTTCCACGGATTAATTGTTCTGTCAGGAAATTTCTCCTTAGTTCTAAGTTACTTCTCTCTTTGTTTAGTTTCCACCCATTGCTTCTTGTTCTACCCTCAGGTGCTTTGGAGAATAGTTTGACTCCCTCTTCTTTGTGGCAACCCCTGAGATATTAGAACACTGCTATCATGTCTCCCCATGTCCTTCTTTTCATTAAACTAGACATACCCAGTTCCTGCAACCGTTCTTCATATGTTTTAGCCTCCAGTCCCCTAATCATCTTTGTTGCTCTTCTCTGCACTCTTTCTAGAGTCTCAACATCCTTTTTACATCGTGGCAACCAAAACTGAATGCAGTATTCCAAGTGTGGCCTTACCAAGGCATTATAAAGTGGTATTAACACTTTGCGTGATCTTGATTCTATCCCTCTGTTAATGCAGCCTAGAACTGTGTTGGCTTTTTTGGCAGCTGCTGCACACTGCTGGCTCATATTTAAATGGTTGTCCACTAGGACTCCAAGATCCCTCTCACAGTTACTACTGTTGAGCAAGGTAACTGTGAGAGGGATCTTGGAGTCCTAGTGGAATCAGTTGTGGATTCATGTTCCCTATCCCATCCCCACATAGTCAAACAGGATAAAATGCATTTGTTTATAAATCATATTTATAGAGCTACCCAATCCACAGTAATTCTGGACATCATACAAGTTAAAAACTTACAATATAACAAAACAAATAAAAAAGGTGATAACCAGGGAACCAACATATCCAACAGAACACACATCCTGGGTCTAACCCAGAGGTTGGGAGAAAAGCCAGGCCTTTATACTTCATTTAAAACACAGGATTGATCCAGCATATTTTCCATGCAATCATATCATAACCCACATTTACTTGCCTTGAACTCAGTCCCTTTGGGATTGCTTGAGTTTCCATTAACCATGAAAAGTCTTTCAATTTCTTTTCTCTTCATACTTTTTCTCCTTGGGGAATATTTGCAACAGATTTCCCTGTGCTTTTTCTTCTTCTTCTTTTTTTGATGTGATGTATTTTAGAAATAGATATTTGCCTTTCCCATGTTTGTTTTTCTGAGACATAGTTGTAGCTTGTCCATAGGAGGTAGGGGTTTTTTTGCTCAAAAGGGAAAAGGAACATTACACCTGTATGTGAAGCCACAGAGTTGGAAATCTGTGGCATGATCCCTCGTGTCCAAGAAGGTGAACCAAAAGGGAAAGCAGGCCTCAGAGTAAAAAGTTTAAGCATTGTCGGCCTATACTCTTAAATGAAGGTAGTTCATATGACAGAAAGGGTTTTTTGTTACCTGAAATTCCTCTTTCAGCAACAGACCCCTTCACTAGACAAGGATCGCATTGTCTAACCCTCTATAGCACGGGTGTCAAACTTGCGGTGTCATGGCAGCATCATGTGACGTATCGGGCCAATACATGACGCATCCAGCCCGCGGGCTGGGAGTTTGACAGTCCTGGTCTATAGTATGCAAGGAACTATTAAAAACATCCATAAGAGGTGGCTATCCAGCCTCTTCTTAAATGCCTCCCAGAATGGAGAACAATTTCCTCCATAGGCAGACTATAACAGTGATGAAATCTGCTTACCTTCCCTACCGGTTCGGAAGTGTGCGATTCGCCGCCGCGTGTGCTTTTTCAAAAAGAAAATGGCGGTGTCCGGGCAGGTGGGCGGAGCCTCGCGCTGCCGCCACTACCGGTTCTCCGAACCACCGGCCGCCACTGCTACCGGTACACCCAAACCGGTAGCATTTCACCCCTGGACTGTACCATTGCTGTAGAGATCTTACCATTGGAAGTTTTTATTTATATTTAAGTGTCAGATAAATAAGATACATATGCAAGCACCCCATTAGCTGGATTGGTTGATGCATTTGAGGGATTTCCCTTCTTCCTTTTTCTTGCAGTTCCAAGCTGGAGAAGATGCCATCGATCCCTGAAGAACCAGAACAAGGGGAGGGTGAAGTTGAACGCTTCACCATGCCGGACTTCTTGCGACCGCTGCATGATCTGGATGTGGTGGAATCCAAAGAAGCTGTGCTAGAGTGTCAAGTGGCTGGCCTTCCCTATCCAACCATTACCTGGTTCCACAATGGGCGGCGCATCGAGAGCTCTGAGGACCGTCGAATGACACAGTGTATGTTCCATCCTGCAGGTTTCTTGCACACATGGGAATTCCTATACGAAATATTGTCAGTTCCAAATTTTCGGGAGGCCCTTGGGCCTCCCAAGGGTCCTGCCATCTTTGTCAGCAATCGCCATCAGATTTTCTGTCTATTATTAGTCCTGAGCTCTACTGCCTGCCTGCTTCCTTGCCAGCTGGTTGGGTGTGAATGAACAAGCAGTAGCAATAGCAATTAGCTTATAGCAATTGCTTATTTCTTCATACCACCATTTTTTTCCTGTGTACTCTGGACTGAATGAAGAGATATATCCATCTGCAAATTCATATGGTGATTTTTTTTTACTTCAAATTTCTAACCGCTCCCTTTTATAGGATCTCATCAGCTTTATCCAATTATAACTTTCTCAGCCTTCTTCCTCTTGACCCATTGACCCATCATTCATAAATACCTCTGCTCTTCATTCATTCTATCTGTCACACTAAGTATAGTCATTCAACTGTATTCCATACTCACTAAAATTCTTGACTCTATCCCCTTCTTTTTCCACACACACACACACACTGTCTTCAGTACTCATCCCCCCCCCCCGCATTCAATTTACATTTTTTTTTTCTAAGACGCCCTACTCCCTTACATAAAGTGGGCAGAAGCAAGTTCTTAAAAATAGCCATTTTTTTTTCTTCTTTCAACATAATGCAACCGGGGTTGGTTAGCACCTTGAAGGCCCTCCCCCTACCTTTTAAATTTTAATTATGTATACTATTTTTGTTTTAACATCCTATTGAAATGTAACATTTTTACATGTTTTTTATGTTTTTAATTATACACTGTACTGAGTCGGTGAGGTGGGTGGTGGTCTGTATTTGATATAAGTATAAATAAATGCATTTCTTGCAACAGACTCCATACTGCTACATTTTAACTAGCATTTGCAAGTCATAAGATCCCACATTTAATAAATATTCTATCTAGTTACACAGTCATCGACTTACTTAATATATTGCCATTTAGCTGTAATTTGCAAATTATTTATTCCACTTTCCTGCCAACATAGTTTCCTTATTATTTGATATATTAATTTTCAGATCCATATTATTTGCTGCATCATACAATCGACTTACCATTCACTGCAAATCATTTGAGTTCTCAGCCAACCACATGGTATCATCTGCATCCAAAAATACACATAGCTTCACATCCCCAACCAAGGCATCTCTAATGACATCCTAAGGCTAAGCATTTTTTAAACAACCATCCATAAATCCATTAAATAACCAAAGGTGACAGTTTTACTTCCTGCTCAGTATTGATCTATTCACTAAATATTACGTTTATATGCTATATTTTCATTTACTACAGATAGCACCCCATCCTTAACTCCATATTTGTACAGGCCATATTCCTGTTTATATACTTTATCATAGTCTTTCTCCAAATTGACAAATGTAGAATAAACTTCCTTCCACACATTCCTCTATTTATCTATGATCTGCTGAACAACAAAAACAGAGTCTGCATATTTGTTGCCTGGTATAAAGCCTCATTCCACTTCCCAGATTTGCACATTGTCACCTCTTATACCTTTTCAAACACAATTTTACCAAACATTTTCCTAAGCATACTTCATAAACTAATACTCCTGTAATTTTTGTGTACATTCTTGCTTCTGGTCCTCAAACTCTGAGTTGTATCCCTTTGCGGGATTGCAGGCAAATTTGAGGAGGGTGACACTTGATCCAATTCTGTGTGGACATGGGTGGCCTTTGACAAAATGCTGGCGCTGGACCAGATTGTATGCAGCATTCGGGAGCTGGGGTTCTCCTTCAGTGACTTTTGCGTTTGGCTTTTGTGATAGTCTCAACACAGTTATGAATATGCAGTTGTCTGAATACTTGCCAAGGTCACCTTTTGAGTTAGAAGGCAGTAAAGAGGTGGTGACAGTCACCATCTTGTCATCAGTTCCTTAATTCAAATATATGTTCCTGATCCTATGTGGTTCCTTTGTAAATCTAGTGAAAGACTTGACTCCTTTAGAGCATTTAGAGCGGTCAGGGTGTCCACGCTAGATTCAAATCAACCTGATCTACTTGGATCTGAATATTGCACACCTTTAATTATCACTGTTCACTGGAGTTTAACAAACAATTATCCCTAACCTATGAATCCCTATTTTTATATGCATCTCCTCAACATTAGGTGATATCAGTTCATGTCACCTGATATAATTTAGCTCCTTCATTCATATAATCTATGCCTTAACTTTCCTCCATATATATCCATCAGTTCCATTTAACACGATTCATATTGATTCATTCATATCTATTACATCCTTCTTATTTCTCTTATTTCACAGATATAGCAAATGTCTATTTTCCTTCCTTCTAGTTCATCAATTGAGTAATTAATTCTTTAACATTTACTCTAGCTTTCCAAGTTGGTCACAATCTTGCATATGCTATGCTTTTTCTCCTAATAGAAATGTACTATTTTACCAGAATGCTATTCATCATATAAAAATTGTACTGGGGAATTCTGGGAGTTGAAATTCATGCATCTTCAAATTGGCAAGGTTGAAAAACACTGGTCTAGATTGTCAATATTAGCTGCACCTCAGTCATGTGCAGCATTCCCTGCTAATAGGAAGGAAAGTTCTAGTCAGCTTTATACATGGGGACTCCCAAACTCAAGCCAAACGCTATACAACAGAAAATAAAAACAGATGGGAGGGGGATGGAGGACTGATGAATGCTATTCTCTGATTGGTTAGTTGCTGGAAATATTGTCTGGTTAATGGTGTTTTGAAAATATCAAGAACTGGCCCCAATGAAAATGACCACAGGTAAGGTTCAAGCTACTTTTGAGGGATGAAGAATATGAAAGTGTCTTAAATTTATTTATGTATTCGCTCCTATTCATGTCATTCAAAATTCATTGTCTGAGTTTGTTACTGCTACAATTTGCTTCAGGATTAGATGAGGGATAGCTGGCAGGGTGACTGAACTTACAGCTCTGTTATCACCTGACTCTATGGTTCGCCTTCCAAATTTCTAAGGAAGAATGCTCTTAAAATAGCCCTGGAAATACTCCTTTCTTGCCAGCTTGCCAGTTATATTCTCCATACGATTTCCTCAGCAGTATTTTCCTACAGTCTCTCTGTATCTGTTACGTTGGTTGCCTGCTCCTAAAAATATTGGTGCCCAACTCCAACACATATTATAATCTCATTCTGTGTCTTTTCCCAGCCTTCACCTCTCCATCTTTCTTTCCTCTTTGCAGATAAGGATGTACACCGTTTGGTCTTCAACTCTGTCAATCATGCCCATGCTGGAGTGTATAAAAGTGTTATTGCCAACAAAGTGGGCAAAGCCACCTGCTATGCTCATCTCTATGTCACGGGTAAGGAAAGAAGTTGGGACGTGGGAAGAAGTTCCTATTCATTTTTGACAAGATTCTGCTTAAGCGTTCACGGTGTGTTAGGGTACACCAGTTTGGTTTTAAGGGTATGCCTGCGGGATGGAGGACATGAGGATAAAAAGGAGGATATGTTCTCCTTCTGGTCTGTAACCCTCGCAGAGATTATCCTCCTATAGCACATGAGATTCTGCCTAGCTCTCTATTTCTTGATTGGTATGTGTAGAAAATCACCTAATATACAGTACTTGGGAACAGTAAATAGTTGAAGTGACTTAACAATAAAACAACAGAATTCTTGATATAGCTGATGAAAGGAAGGAAGACCAGAGATAATTCTGATTAGAAAGTAAAGCACTATTTTTCCCCTTTCCCTATTTATGTCTTTTACAGATGTGGTACCCACACCTCCTGATGGTCCACCCACCATAGCAGCTGTCACTGGCAGAGGTGTCACACTGAACTGGAATGCGCCAAAGTGGCTGGATTCAGCTATTGGTAGGCAAGGACAGGCAGGCAACAGGGATGCAAAGGGGAATTTTTACTCCCAGATTCTACTGTTCTAGAGTCTAGTGGATTTTCAAAGGCAGGCCATAACACATGCCGAGGAAACAGGTGGTTGTTCCTGGGCACTTGTGTGCACAATCTGCGGTGTTCTTTGTGACAAAGTCCCCTCTAATTGATAGCTGCCACTGAAGTTTCTATTGCATCCCACTCAACCTGGGTCCTGCTGATAAGGAAAGGGCATTACTCAGCAGCATAAAATTGGCAATTATGTCCAAGTCAGCACTGAGTGGTTTTTGCTCTCCAAAATCATGCCTTCTGCAAGGTAAAATCTTGTTAATTAGACTATTAACAAGATTTTACCTTGCAGAAGGCATGATTTTGGAGAGCAAAAACCACCCAGTGCTGATATGACTTTGCTAAACATGAACCTTTCAAGAAATTTATGGGCAAGGGTGATCCAACAGATCCTGTGAACTTGGACTTACAAAAAGCATTTGATAAGGTTCATCACCAAGGGCTCCTTATCAGCTTCAGCACAGTCATGGCTTACAAGGACTGGTGGAGTCCTCCCAGGGTATTCTGCCTACCAGGTATTCATCTGGCTAGCGTCCTTAGTCTGGTCAGCTTCAGCTTTATCGCCTGGTTGGGGATAAAAAACAGCTTCTAAAGCACAGCTGATCATCAGAGAGAGAAGCAGTGAGAAAAGCAGGTGAAGTGTGGAAGATTGCTTCACTCACTAGCACCTCATTAGGGCTGAACAAAAGCTTTGAAAAAGCTACATTTGAAATATAAGACGCACCCAAATTTTCAGCCTCTTTTAGGGGGAGAAAATGATTTGAAATTAGAAGTGAGTAGCACAGCAGTCAGGTTTGCTAATTAAACAAAACCATTCAGCATAATGGTTCAGTTCAGCTGTTCAAATCTCACCGGCTCAAGGTTGACTCAGCCTTCCATCCTTCCGAGGTAGGTAAAACGAGGACCCAGATTGTTGGGGGCAATATAAATATACATTGCTTAATGGTGTAAACCACTTAGAGTGTGCTTGCACTTTGAGGCGGTATATAAATGTCAATAATAAATAAATAAATAATAAAAATCAAAGCAGGATTGCAAACAATGTCTAAAGCAGTGGTGAAATCCAAATTTTTTTACTACTGGTTCTGTGGGCATGGCTTGGTGGGTGTGTCAGGGGAAGGATACTGCAAAATCTCCATTCCCACCCCACTCGGGGGCCAGCCAGAGGTGGTATTTGCCAGTTCTCAGAACTACTCAAAATTTCCGCTACCTGTTCTCCGAACTACTTAAAATTTCCGCTACCGGTTCTCCAGTGCCTGTCAGAACCTGCTGGATTTCACCCCTGGTCTGAAGGATTTTTCTAAACTTGAGAAATGCCCATCAAAATAACAAAAACAGTTCAATGTAAAGAAGTGCCAAGGAATAGATACTGATGGGAAGAAAGAAAAAAATCTAATTTCCTGGATATATTAATGGGATGTGAACCATTTCTGATTGGTCAGGAAAAGGATTCTGGGAATCTGAGCAGAAAATGTCTGCCTTGTGTAAGGATGCTTTAAGAAAAGAAGAAACTCCCTGCTTAGAATGAATAAGAGGAATGCATATAAGGCAGCCAAGAGAACATTGCTCTTCTTTAAGGTATAGCAGCACTGCATTCAATGAACTTCCTGTCACCTTACTTAACCGGAAAAGTACAAAAAGAAACAACACAGAGAATGATTAATGGCTAGAACCCAGAACTAGCTACCGGTATTTCCCCACCAGCAACACCAACTGACTACAGAGAAATGAGAACGACCACAGACCAGCCCCCTAATCTGATCCAAAAATATACCATGATTTTATGTTTGTTCATCACCTACAAACACTGATTTGAGATAGGCAGCAAGGCTATCCAGCAGGGCGAAGGGACCCAGCAGGGCTAAGAACTATGCACCACCCCCATCCCCAATTCCCCAAAGTCATCCACACAGTCATCCTATCACAGTGTACTATATGACCTGCCTTGAGCCCTGATTGAAAACGAGCCAGGAAATCCTCCTCCTCTGGAGTGAGTGCCTACCTCTCAACAACCTTCTCTAAAAAGGGAAGGTTGGAAACTGTATGAAAGTTACCCCATGCAGTACAGTTGAGTTAAAGGAAGATCTCTAGAGAAGGGGGAGGACCACTGCTTTCTTCAGGAAGAACCACTCCCTCTTCCAAAGAGGCATTAACCACTACTTGCATCCAACCACATGCCATGTCTCAGGAGGCCTTGACCAGTCGAGATGGCATGGGTCCAGAGCACAGGTGGTCAAACGCGCTGTCTGTGGACCCTACTCACTTCCTCAGGACAAACCAAGATAACCAAGCAAAGATATACCTCAGTTACTTCCATAAGATCCATGCAGCTGAAGTCCCTCTCAGAGGTCAGATGTTGAAAGGGAGACGTGATAGAAATATTTAAAAAAAAACATGAAAAAGCATGAAAAGTATGGATAGTTTTGCCCCTCTTTCACAATGATAGAAGTGAGAATCTCCCATTAAAACTGAATGTTTTAATGTTTCATAATAAATAAATAAATAAATAAATAAATAAATAAATAAATAAATAAATAAATAAATAAATAAATAAATAATGTTTCAGGACCAACAATTCTTATTATACACAATGCATAGCTGAACTGGAATTCACTGCCATTAGCCAGTTTTAAAAGGGAACTGGACAAATTCTTTGTGGATTGGACTATCGGTGGTACCTTAGTTTTCTGCATTAGACAGCAATTGGACTAATCCGGGAGGCCTTCCTTACCTTGTTATGAATTTTGTGGCCTGTATTAAGTGGTATAAATTACATTCATCAGCAATATTTATACTATTTCATACTTTTTTGGGCAATTGTCCATTATTTATTTATGTTCTGCTTTTTTCTTCTCTTTTTATTGTTATATTTTAAAGATTATTTAAATGAAAGATATATAGTAGAATGGACTAGAGATGATACATGTTAGAAGGAAAGAAAAAAATTTTTTTTGACTACTCTTAAAAGGTTTTGAGATCTAGAATAATTGTGAAATTAATAATTTGATATGCTGGAATGTTAGTTTATTAATGATATATGTCTAAATTTTTAGATTATGCTTTAAAGGTTTTGAGTAACAAGGAGTTAAAGAACTAGAGAAATTCTGAAATTAATAATCTGTTAGTATATTTTAATTTTATGTTTATTGAATATTATACCCTGTGCTTTTTCTGGGAAGTCGGGGGGTGGGGGGTGGGGGGGGTGAAAGGGGGGAGGGTAAGGGGGGGAGGGAGGGGGCTGGGGGGAAGGGGGGGAGAAAAGAGAAAAATGTTTGTACTTTGTACTAATAAAACTTTTTGAATTAAAAAAAGCAGAAGAGAAATGCTTTATACAGAATATGCATTGTATAGTTTCTCTCATGGACTGCCATATTGCAGACTGTGGCAGGTTCCTACTCATGAAATGTTAATCTGTCTTGTGTGTTCCTGTGATCTAGCCCAGAATGCTCTCACTTATGAGTCACAGCTCACTGGCACTTTCCTTCCTCTATTCTTAGACCCTGCCTCTGTCACCTATATTCTCCAGCAGCAGATCCTGGGGTCCAGCCACTGGACTGTTGTTACTACAGGCTTGCATCAAACCAGCCATACCATTCTGGCTCTAAAGAAAAACATTTACTATATGTTCCGTGTACTCACAGCAACGTCTAAGGCTAATAGCAAGCCTTCTCCACCCACAGAACCAGTGCAGCTCCTTGATCATGGTAAGGCACCCAAAGAATAAAGGGCAAGGAAATAGCTATTTTTCATTACAGAGTAAAATCCTACTAAAAGTACTCCCACCTTCTCATAGGAGCAAAGACAGCTGAGCTAACAAAATGCAATGAACAAAAACCAAGCACCCTCAACCACCTCTATTCTTACCCCTAATCCTTTTCTCAAATCCTCACCCTTTCCCCAGCAGTGCGGCCTTTAAAAACTCCACACAGAGGCAGGAATCAGCCCAAGTTCAAAAAGAAAACCAAAGAGAACAATCCAGTGATACATGGTCCATGCTGAAGTAACAGGGGATCTCAAGATTTAAAAAAAATGGGATTGCTTGGCAAAAGGAAATTGTTCCTTTTCTGCCCCAGAGTGAGTCTGTGGGAAGAGAGCCAAAATGGTGGGGGAGAGGAAGGAGAAGGGGGAGAGGTGGTTAAGAATGGAATTGGGAGGAGGAAGAGGTGTAATCTCATCTGTTGGCAGAATTATAACTGAGGGTAAATTATGTATTGATGGCTAGGAGAAAAATTTGAACTCGGGAATCCGCTCCTTGTTTGACACTAATGATTACCCAAAAAAGTCTCTTTAGAATCAGGAGGATCAAAGGCATTTATAACAATTGAAGAAAAATGTATGTTCCTACTTCTTCATTTTTTTCTTAGACCATGGTTGTTCCAGTTCAAAAGAATTCACAGTTACCTCAGGATTTCATACAAAAGGCTGTCAACGCCTTCTTCAGAGAAACTTGCTCGTTGTTCTTTTGTTGAAATATAAAGCTAATGACAGCACTCAGATTTTTTGAGAACACTTGCCACTCCAAGAGCCTTAGTTTTATAGGAAAAATTATTAGTCACTGGAGGCTCTAAATCTGTAACCACCATAAGCAATAAAATAATTTATGTCTAGCTTGCTTTGGGGTTGATCCAATTGTCTGTTTCAAGATAGAAAGTTTTCTTTCCTAGCCAGGAAGGTGGATGTTAATTATTTCTATTTGTGGAATTTATTGCTATTGATAGCTGAATATTAAATTATCAAGAGGAGTGGTCAGCATTACAAGCAGGAGCTTTTTAGTAGTAGCCCATTGTTTCTAGAATTCTGTCACAAATATGTATAACATTTTCAAACAGACCTTTTAAAACGTTTTCCTAAAACCAGAGATTCCAAGTGGTACTCTTCAAATGTGTTGGACTACACCTCCCAGAATTCCTAGCAACTGTCCCCAACACATTGGAATGTGTCCCCAACACATCTGGAATGTGTCCTATTGGGAAAAGTTGTGAAGAACATTTTTCATACAATGCAAGTTTTATATAAGAATTGTAAGAAGTCTCCCCATTGCAGCATTTGGTTGAGATGCTATCTAAGAATACCTTTGGTACAATCTGATTTAAGAAAGATGATTCAGGCCCAGTAGCTAAGAAAAAGGAAATATACCGTATTTTTGGAGTATAAGACGCACCTAGATTTTAGAGGAGGAAAACAAGGAAAAAAGTATTCTGAACCAAATGGTGTAGTAATATATTATTTAATAAAATACCAGTATAGCAGAATACTTTTTACAACCATGTATACTTTTTACAGCCATGTACACTTTTTACAACCATGTACACTTTTTACAAACTTCAAACTTGACAGCTTTAAGACTAGTGGACTTCAACTCCCAGAATTCCTCCTCCAGTCATGCTAGCTCAGGAATGGGAGTTGAAGTCCACAAGTCTTATAATTGCCAAGTTTGAAGACCCTTGCACCCCTAACCCCTAACCCAGGGGTCTTCAAATTTGACAGCTTTAAGACTAGTGGACTTCAACTCCCAGAATTCCTCCACCAGTCATGCTAGCTCAGGAATGGGAGTTGAAGTCCACAAGTCTTAAACTTGCCAAGTTTGAAGACCCTTGCACCCCTAACCCCTAACCCAGGGGTCTTCAAATTTGACAGCTTTAAGACTAGTGGACTTCAACTCCCAGAATTTCTCCTCCAGTCATGCTAGATGGGGTAATTAGAAGGCAAAAACACCCTCGTTTTTGCGAAAAATGGTCCGTTTTTTGCTTGTTTTTTTTTACAAAAACGAGACATGCAGAGGGTTTGGAAAGCCTGCAGAGCACTCCTAAGGGGTGGGGGAAGGCAAAAACGCCCCCATTTTTGCTAAAAACAGCCCGTTTTTCACAAAAATGGGATGCGGGGCGGGGCTTCGGGAGGCCAAAAATGGCTGTATTCGGTGTATAAGACGCACAAACATTTCCACCTTCTTTTGGGGGGGCAAAAAGGTGCGTCTTATACTCCGAAAAATACTGTAGGTAGTCCTTGACTTAGTTCATTTAGTGACTGTTCAAAGTTACAACAGCACTGAAAAAAAATGACTTTATGAACAGTTTTCACACTTACGACCAGTGCAGCATCCCCATGGTCACATGTTCAAAATTCAGATGCTTGGCAACTGGTTCATATTTACGACGATTGCAGAGTTCCCGGGTCATGTGATCTGATTTTGTAACCTTCTGACAAGCAAAGTTAAAGGGGAAGGCAGATTCACTTAACAACCGAGTTACTAATTTACCAACTGCAGTGATTCACTTATTAACCGAGGCAAGAAAGGTTGTAAAATGGGGCAAACTCACATAACAAATGTCTCACTTAATAACATAAATTTTGGGCTCAATTGTGGTCGTAAGTCAAGGACTACCTGTATATGGAAGTGGTATCCAGGATGAACTTCATTTCATACACAGTTCAAGGAAATTTAGCCCAGCAAATTGAGAAACATGAAATCTCTCCCTGCAGTGATTGTGTAGAATTTCTTGGATCTGTGCTGGGGCTCTAATGTGATGGGTTGTGTTTCCAGGTCCATACGTGGCAGAGGCCCCTATAATCTTGGACAAGCCAGATGTGGTGTATGCAGTAGAGGCACAGTCGGCTTCCATCACTATAACTCTCAACCACGTTGAGGCCTCTGTCACCTGGAGGAGGTAGGTCATCCACCCAATGTATTTTAAGTCTACTTCACACTTGCCCTGGTGAGGTGTGCAGGATGCTCAGAAGCTGCTAGAGATGACAGAGCAACTGTTAAGCATCTTTGCAAAAGAGAGACAAAGATCCAGGGAAAGATGGTGCAATAGTAAGGGTGCTTTTTAGGGTCTTAAAATATAGAAGAATCGTGAATTGTGTTCTTCCCGCTGAGCTTTCGTACATACAAAGCTTCAAGCCTTTTCCATATTGATGTTTGCCTCCTTACTATAATTATCAACTTGAGGTTGCGGTACAATGCTTAGCAATTGTCGTCCCCCCCCCCTTGTCTTCCCCTTCACCTAGTAGCCAGCACTTACTTACTTACTTACTTACTTACTTACTTACTTACTTACTTACTTACTTACTTACTTACTTTATTTATTTATTTATTTATTTTTCATTCATTCATTCATTCATTCATTCATTCATTCATTCATTTATCGTTCTTATAGGCCGCCCAACTCCCGCGGGACTCTGGGCGGCGTACACTTTATTTAGCCAATCAAAGGTGGAGTGTCAAAAAGTGGAACTAATTACATCCCACGTCTGTTTTTACACTTTCATTAGCTTTTTATGGGAAGGAAGTGGGAAAAGCCCACCACTGTCACTACTCCTCTGTTTGGCACAGAAGTGAGGTTTCACATTTCCGCAGTCAAGGTACCGTGAGTCCCTGGCTTCTGGACAGAGAGTAGAATCCCAAGGAGAGGAGACAGAATAAGGCAAGATTTTTCTGCCAGTTGATAGCAACTCCACCCTACAGCTCCAGAGAAGTGCTGTGAAGCTATTGGGCAGTGTTTCTCCAGGAGCATGGACCAAGTTAGTTGTGGAATTAATTAGATGGGCTTTCCAAGATGATTGGAAGCCTTGCATGTTTTGGGACATGTGAAAGGAGAAGTTAACAAATAGGTTCCAGAGCCTAAAGTCAAGTGATGATATTTGTTGACAAGGCACATTGGTGGAAGCCTGCTGCTTATGGAAGAGGCTCAACCACAGGATGCATATTGAACACAGTTGCTTTCTATCAAAAACTCTTCTTCCTTCCTCCTCCCAGGGCTGGCATGGTGCTCAAGGATGGTGATCCCAACTGTGAGATGAGCATGCCTGATGATGATCAGCACACCTTGCGATTCCTCCGGGTGGGAAGGGGGGATGTGGGGGAAATAACCTGCGAGGTGAGCAACCAGCATGGATATGATCATGGCTTCATCAGCATGGAACTGGCAGGTATGGGAGATCATCCCACTTCACTCCATCTGAAGACTGTCCCGTGTCCTTTTTTAATCAAGTTATTAGGAGATGGCTGCTTTTCAAAATATTGTGTAATGCATAAGTAGGGTTATGGCATGCACACCCTACAAATTCACGTCACAAGTACAGAGTCACCAACTATGAGAGGTTCCTGATCCTGTTGGTTAATAAAGCCCTGAACTTTCACACATTGCAGGACAATACTCCCCATGGAAAGGAGTGAGAACTTTTCTGACAAACTTCTCCTTGCTCCAACTGAGTATGTGTTTTCTGTTTCCAGAGGCACCACGTTTTGAATCAATCATGGAAGATATTGAAGTTGGAATAGGTGAAACACCACAGTTTGCAGTGGTAGTAGAAGGCAAACCACTTCCAGATATTATGTGGTACAAGGTGAATATATGTCCAGTTTTGAGAAGATTTTTGAGTTAAGAATACCTGCAGAATGTTCTCAGATTTTAAGAGGTTCTTGATGATGCCTCTCAATGTTAATTAGCAGGGCCTATTTCCTTCTCAGATGATCTTATATGCATTCATCTTAGTTCATTCCAGATTTTTTGGGGGGATTGGCATAGTTTTTATGTTAACAGCCAGGCTGAGCTATTTCATCACCTGTCCTATCAAAATACCAATTCAGAGGAAGTGTTATTTGGCTGGCTTCTAATGTCCTCCTCTGAAATAATGAAACACTAACCAAATGATCCTGGTCTTATAGAGGAAGAAATAATGAGTAAAAGATGAGAAAGCCTTTAGACAGTGGGATTCAAGGAACCCTTTTCCTGCATCTCCCTTAAGAACAGCAGATGTGTGAGAGCAAAGCAAAACAATGTAAGAGTTTGGTCTTCCAGACCAGGGGTCTCCAACCTTGGCAACTTTAAGCCTGGAGGACTTCAACTCCCAGAATTCCGCAGCCACCTGGCTGGGGAATTCTGGGAGTTGAAGTCCGCCAGGCTTGAAGTTGCCAAGGTTGGGGACCTCTGTTCCAGACTGTTTTTTTTTACAAGTCCTTTGTCTCCCAAATCTATCTCCATTAGAATCAGGTACTCCTGACTGAAAGTAACCACTTGAGCTTCGTATATGAGGAAAGTGAATGCTCTTTAGTTGTGCTGAACACAACAGAACAGGACAGTGGAGTCTACACATGTACTGCACGCAACCTGGCTGGAGAAGTGTCTTGCAAGGCTGAACTTGTGGTTCATGCAGGTATGTGATACTAGTAGGGATGAGCATCCAGATGTTAGCTTGTTGGAAGCCCTGGAGACCAAGAATAGGCAAAATTGTTTCCCAGTTGTTCCTGGACCATGGTAGCAGGGGTGACATTCAGCAGGTTCGGACAGGTTCTATAGAACCAGTGGCGGCGATTATGTGCAGTTCGAAGAACCGGTAAATTGCACCACTGACTGGCCCCACACCGCTCCGCCCCTCCCCTCCCACTTCTTCTCTGACTCATACACACAGAGCAAACATGAGAAGGAGGTGAGAAGCAGCCAGGTTAAACGCTAGAAGACTTGGCCGAACTTTTCGGTCGGTTCTGTGGACGTGGCTTGGTGGGCACAGCTTGGCTTGGCCATGCCCACCAAGCCACACCCACAAAACCGGTAGGGGAAAAATTTGAATGTCACCCCTGCATGGTAGATATCAGGAAAGTCTAAGCTTTTTGCTGCTCTAATCAGATCTAGTGATTTTGAGGTCAGTTATTGAAACTAGATGCTCAAGACTAGAATTTGGAAGGCAAAAGTTCCAATTATTTTTATTAAGGGCAGAAGATTAGGTTAATTGTGGAAACACCTAATATCTTAGTTTTACCTGCAGAGTGACTGATGACAGCTCTCTTGCATATCTCTCCTTTACCACTTTGATTGTCTTATTGATTTTCAGCCATACCAGATTCGGATGCTGCACGAGCAGAAGAAGAATCACACATAGCCCGCCGTCTTGCTGACTATTATGATGTCCATGAGGAGATCAGCAGGTGAGAGAAAGAGGGAAAGAAAATGTGGAAGATAAGACAGGCAGCAACTGTGACTAGTTGGATTGGGACTTTTTTTAATAAGGATGGAGATGGGGACAGGTTTAGGCTAAGGCCAAGTAGGCACTGGCCTAGGACTCCAAAGCTTAGGGGGTGCCAACAACCCCCCTCCTTCCAAATCATTCTAAAGACATAAATCAGTGGATGGCAGAACTATCAATCAATGTGACATATTAATGAATGTGACACATTGGAGAGAAAAATATTTATGTGAAATCCTTCAGAAGTTTCTTAGTAAGGGCTGGATAACCTGGATTTTGTTCTCTTCTAAGCAGTGCTCCTCATTTCTGTATCAAATCTCCATCTAGTTTGAAACAAACTTGTTTGAGACAAGTTTATATCCGAGATCTCCCCCTGTATGTATGTAGTTGAACGTTCTTTTTTAACTCTTTTTAACTTTTTAAAACTCTTTTTAAATTAAGTTTATTGTTTAGTGTTCTCTTAAAATGTTGTACGCCGCCCTGAGTCCTTAGGGAGTAGGGCGGCATAGAAGAACCTAATAATAATAATAAATAAATAAATAAAATCTAAATTGAATGTAACCTTTTGCTCAACTTCCCCATCTTTTCACGTCATCTTCCACTTTATTGGCATGGAGCCAGAGTAGAGTGACATAGCTTGGCAAAACAAGCACAGCAAGAAGGAATAAAGTTGCCTGATGTTTCACGATGTCCTGTTTTCTAGGGGAGCCTTCTCATACGTGCGGCGAGTGACCCAAAAAAGCACCGGCTTGGCTTTTGCTGCAAAGTTTATCCCATGCCGGGCCAAAGCCAAAAAATCAGCCCGTCGTGAGCTTGGTATTTTAGCTCAGTTGGACCATGAACGTATTGTGTACTTCCATGATGCCTTTGAGAAGAGGAACGCCCTCATCATCGTTACCGAGCTGTATCCTCTTTCATTTGTAGTAGGGCTGCGTAGGCAATGCAATGATCTAGGCCAGGGGTCAGCAACCTTAAACACTCAAAGAGCCACAAAGGTCCTAACCGGAAGTCCCCCGTTCAATTCTGGAGCCGACTGGAAGTCCGGTTCCCCCACCATAGAGTCTCCTCCTAGCATGGCATCCTTTTTCCTCTACCAGTCCTTACCAAAAGCCCTGTCAATTGTGGAGCTGACCGGAAAACCCGCCCCTTGCCATAGAACAGTGATGGCGAACCTTTTTTGGTTCGCGTGCTTTAAAGGGGGGAAGCGCGCGCTAGCGCGCGCATACATGCCCACACCCATTCCCTCCCCCCCACGCATGCGCACAACCCCCCCCCCCCATGCTGCCCCCTGCGCATGTGTACACACACACACACCTGCGCAAAGGCCTTACCGGAGCCTGGGACGGTAAAAAAACGACGAAACGGGCAAACCGGAAGTTCGGAAAACGCACTTCCGGTTTGTCCGTTTCGTCATTTTTTGCATTCCGGGGCTTCAGGAAGCTTCCCTGAACCCTCCGGAGTGCAAAAAACAGCTCACCGGCAAACCGGAAGTGCATTTTTCCGCACTTCCGGTTTGCCGGTGGGCAACGCTCGCGTGCCCTCCACTATGGCTCCGCATGCCACCTGTGGCACGCGTGCCATAGGTTCGCCATCACGGCCATAGAGTCTCCTCCTGGCACGCCCTGCTTCCCCCCTCCCCCAACCGGAAGCTCCTCTCAAAGTTGTGGTGCTGACTGGTGACAGGGAGCCACAGCCGAGGGATGAAAGAGCCACATGCAGCTCTAGAGCCGCAGGTTGCTGACCCCTGATCTAGCCAATAGCCTGTTTTGGTATCATTTGGGTAGGAGTATGTGGAGAACTCCTGGATATGCTTTCTCTGGTCCTGATATTTCTAAGCATCTATAATTTAGGATACTGCCAAGGGAAACGGGTCTCTTTTATAGGAAGCCACTGACATTTTAAACCTACTGTTTTCTTTAATGGACTCTTTAGCTGCACTGGAGAAGAGCTGCTTGAGCGCATTGCGAGGAAGTCCTCTGTGAGCGAATCTGAAGTAAGTGCCAGCTCAAATAATCAATACAGATTCTCCGAAGCATTTCTACCTGTTCATTGTCATGGGTTTTATTAATTTAAAAAACAAATTACCTCAGTCTTTGCCAATAAAGCATCCCAAGTAGTTTGCATTAAATTGAAAATGCAAAAGAGCCTTTGTGCCAAATCGCAATACAAACCATGCAGATAATCTTCCTGTGTTAGAATATATTCAAGAATTAATAGATCTGCAGTAATCATCAATTAGTAAATTAAAAAATATGTTGTATCTTGTGTGAAAAAGAGAGAACAAAGAAAATACTAGGTGTATCACTATAATCCATGTAGCTTAGAGGAGATCCAATTTCTGAACACCACCTGCTCTACTTTCAGTGCAGGAAGACCTGGTCAAGAGCCCAAGAGGGATTTTAATTTTAATGTGTGTTTTAAGTATCCAGAGCAATTTAGGTCTTAGGTTTTGGGAATGGACCAAAAGCCCTTGGAATTGTTATTCCCTCCCTCCCTCCCTCAACTGGACATATCTATGCAATTTTCCAGCAATATTTTTCAAAGTGATTTGCCATTCCCCCTTCCCAGGACTGAGAAAGAAGTGGCTGGCCTAAAGTCAGCCAGTCCCCTGCTTTCTAATCCAGTTGCCTAAAACACTATACACCAAACTCTTAAAACTGGTAGTACATATTGCAAAAGTTAAAAAAAAATGTTACTAGAACTTAAGCATTTAGGCTATCTCTGCACAGCTAAGCCCCACATTCTCTTTCAGTCAAGATTATGAATGTGATGAGAGGGATTGTGGTACCATCTCTAATTCCGGATGATACTCCCGCCACCATAACCTCTGCCTTGTCGTGATTGAGGATTGGTTTGCTTGTTATTTGCCTCTGACTAATCCCCAACAGTGGTTCAACTTTTGGTGACTTCATATGAATTACATCCTGTGAATGGAAATTTAGAGATGAGATATTTAGTATTACTGAGGACACCTCATTTTGAATTTTGGCCAGAACAGCACTCCATTGGCACTAATTTTGGAAAGGTCTCTCCAGATAAACCAAAACCAGAACAGTGTTCCTGCTCCAATTGCAGGCAGGTTATCCAAAAGGGCACGGGTGCCAAACTCACAGCGTCATGTGACGTATCGTGACGTTTCCCCCCTTTGCTGGGGTGGGTGTGGCCTGCGTGTGACGCATCTGGCCTGCGCAGAACATACCTGCAAAAGGGTAATAATGCAGAAAGCTGGGGGAAAAGCAACACCTCATTCCTCTTCTCCTCCTCATCCTCAAGGAAATGGTTTCATCTAGGCAACCAAGTAAATTCAGCACCAGTCTCAGCACAAAGTATTGGATGAGTGAGGGATAGGAAGGGGAAGCACCTGTTTGCTTGACATGGAGTTACACCAGAGGTGGGTTCCTGCCTGTTTTTGCCGGTGCGGTTAATAGCTGTTGTTCGGCACAGAGCCGAAGACGCTGCTGCCGTTCGCGGCGCGGGAGCTTTCCCCGGGCGCTTTCCCCGCCCGCATGGAAGCCGCCAATTGCGTTCTTTTGCCCTCTGCGCATGCAGAACGCTTTGCGCATGCGCAGAGGGCAAAAGAACGCAATTGGCGACTTCCATGCGGGCGGGGAAAGCGCCCGGGGAAAACTCCCACGCTGCGAACGGCAGCAGCGTCTTCGGCTCTGCGTCGAACAACAGATATTAACCGCATCGGCAGGAACCCACCTCTGAGTTACACTTGATTGTATGGACACCTCTAATGCCATTGGTTTTTTTGTTTTGTTTTTTCAATTCTCCCTGCAGATCCGCTGCTACATGAGGCAGGTCCTGGAGGGAATTTGTTACCTCCACCGCAATGGCATCTTGCATCTTGACATTAAGGTGAGTCTGTTCCAGCATGCTTGCAGTCTCACTTGGTTTTTTGAACTTTTAGCCTATTTTGGCATGAACATATAATACTCTGGCTGGCTAACACATTCACTGCAGAATGTGAGAATGCAGTGAATGCAGTTCTCCTCTCTGCAGAGGCAGTGGGAGTTATCTGCTAAATCTTACTTTGAGTTGGCTAGCATCTTTGACCACATACAGACCGTATGTCAAAATGGACATGCCCTCATGTGCCATGATGCTAGCTACAATCTATCAGCCATGCCATGGCAAGTCTGTAAATAATTCAGATGCTCAGGAGTATCTGGAAAAGCTTATTGCTTCCCTAAGCTTTTGATTTGGGTGGCTTCACTTACTCTTTATTGTTCAGTGAAAGGAAGAAGTAGGCTGGATTTACTTTTAGCTGGGGACATGCCACTTTTCCGACAGTGTTTCTCGATTTCAGAACTTTAAGTGTGGCTGAGGAATTCTGGGAGTTGAAGTCCACATATCTTAAAGTTGAGGAATACTAGGCTAATGAATGGTCTGTAAAGAAGTTCTGATCAGCATAGAAAATAAAAGCCAACTGAAGTTAATGTTAACTTGTTTTCTGAGAACAAAGGTTCCAAAGCTAATGATGAGACTTTGCCTTTGAAAAAATAATAATGTATAAATCAAAATGATGGTTTTCTGTTTCTTCTCTCTCTCTCTCCTTATTTCTAGGGCTATATTGCCTTAGATGGGAGGATCTGAAAGGGCAAAAAACAAAACCCAAACTGGGTGGTTTAGTTCATTTTGTTCGTTTTATGATATTCTTTTCCTTTGGAGCTTTTTCTTCTCCTCTTATGAGTTAGCAGGGAAGCAACAGATTACTCCTACTGCTAGATGTATGAGCTGATTCCTAGCAGAGGCATCTTAAATTAAGCAGAGAGGACTACATAATTCCACACCCCTGGCCTATCCTTTTAATAAGACTGAGCACAGTACTTGGTGGGAGTTGTAATTTGAATAGAAGCAAAAAGGAACAGGTCTTGAATGGCTGGAAAAAATTGAAGAAGTAATCAAATTAGCTGCTGTTGTGCAAGCTTTTGCTTTTAAAATAAACCTTATTGAAATTTTACCTCATAACTATCAAACAGAAGAAAGTGGGCCTTCGGGAACGGGCATTGCAATACTCTTATCATTTCAAGATGGCAACCACTTTTATGAACCATTACCTCAAATTACATTGCTAAAGTTTGCAGATAAAAGCTAAATGGATATGTAGGAAGAATTGAAATATGTGTTTTCCTTTGCCAGTTTGGCTGCTGTCAGATGAATGATAGCACTGAAATGGAATCACCATGTTATTCACCCATGCCCCATTTTTTTTCTTCCTATAAATGTTTCTAAGAGGATAGGATAACATAGAAATAGTATTTCAGCTGTCATAGGAATTATGCCTCCTGTGGCAAGTTGGTATTAATTTGTATTTACCAGCAAAATTTCAGGGAGTTGGGGGGAGGGGAACCAGAATTCATGAAGGTTGAATACAACCGGTAGAGAAAGAAGTGCAGCAACCATTTTGGGCTAATGTTACACATTTGGAATTTCAGGAGCAGATTTTAGAATTAGTCACACAAATGGTTGACATATAAACATGGCCAATCATAAATAGTTTTCTTTTTGGAAAGAAAACTAAGGCTTTTTCTCCTGTTTTTTTTCAGGTTTTCTTGTCTATGGCACAATTCACAGTTTTGGACTTTTTCTTTTCCATTATTAGATTTTTGTGATATCAGAAAGGGAAATGATAGTGTGGATTTGGAACTGTTAATTGGCCCCGAAGCAAGGAAAACGAATAGTTCAAAAGCATTTTTGTCAGATTGTAGGAGCTCGGATTGTTCAGCATACTTGGGGGAAATGAAAAGTTGCTTAATAAGGGAGTTTCTGAGGTTTCCTAGTAAAAGAATGTTTGGCATTAAAAGTTTTAAGGAAGATATGGAAGAAACAAAATCAGTGATAATTTCTATTACTTTCTCCAATTTTGATCAGAAATAGAGGATTAATCAGGTGGTGAGGATTAAAAACAAAATAGTTTTCCTTTTTTTAGTAAATACCTACAGTAACATTGGCTGGACTCCCATCTAAGAAATGCACTTTTATCGGTGCCCATGGGATGAATAATGCAAAGAAGGAAGGCTGTAGGAAATCCTCTGGAGAAGGAAGTAACTGTGGTAATCTCTGGTCAGCTAACAGGAATCCAAGATCTGGTTTTGACTGGAATGTTTAAACTATTTCCATTTTGTTTTTCCTCCATAGCCTGAAAACCTACTGCTGGCTGAACCAGGCAGTGATCAGGTGAGAATCTGTGACTTTGGCAATGCCCAGGAACTGACTCCAGATGAACCGCAGTACTGCAAATATGGCACCCCTGAATTTGTTGGTCCTGAGATTGTCAGCCAGAGTCCTGTGTCCGTGGTCACCGATGTCTGGTAAGTTGGGGCAACTACACACTGTGATGTTTATTTTTGTATACATCCCTGAATATAAATAGGGAGAAGGGACTTAAAGAGCATCATCTAGAGGCCTTAAGATATTGGAAAACAACTACAGCTTAGAAATGGTTCTAGGGTGATGACTGCTTAGGGCAACGTTCTTGTATTTCTGCCTAAGTTTGCTAGCTTCATGAAGAAGAGCCAGCGGGATGGAGGGGGTGGGGGAGAAAATGCCACGCTGGCTCAGTGCCACAGATTATACAGCATTCATAACTTCGCCTTCGGGGTGACATAAATCAGGTTTTTATGTCAGAACTGAAACTGTCTTGGGGAATGTGAGACTAGACTGTGGAATTAGATCATGCTACACAGCATTCTTCACCATGCTAGAGTGTGCTTGTTTGAATTAAGAGTTGGGTTTTTTCTCTCTTCAAAACCTTTAAAAAAACCCAGGGACTCAAATCCCAGGACTTCTGAGTTTATATTGATCAGTTTTTTTAGATGCCATTACTAGATGGTCTATCAAAGCAGTGAAATTCTCTCTCTCATCTCTCTTTACAGGCCTGTGGGAGTCATGACCTATCTATGGTAAGCCCCAGGTTTGGGAAGTTAATCCAGAACTCAAAACCTTTCCACCTCCCATAAAATAGTGAATAAGCAGCACAATGAGCAAGATTGGGGTTTTCCTTGTTAATCTGATTATAGTCTGGCCTGGCATTCATTTCTCTTTGGAGTGTTCTCATGCTACCGATTATGGCTTGGGGAAACCTTACCTTAGTAAGACTACACCTAGAATACTACATCCAGTTTTGGTCACCACACTATAAAAGAGATGTTGAGACTCTAGAAAGAGTGCTGAGAAGAGCAACAAGGATGATTAGTGGACTGGAGGTTAAAACGTATGAAGAACGATTACAGGAACTGGGCATGGCTAGTCTAGTGAAGAGAAGGACCAGGGGTGACACTGTAGCAGTGTTCCAGTATTTGAGGGGCTGTCACAGAGAGGAAGGGGTCAACCTATTTTCCGAAGCACCTGAAGGCCAGACGAGGAATAATGGATGAAAGCTGATCAAGGCGAGATTCAACCTAGAAATAAGGATAAATTTTCTGACAGAGAACAATCAACCAATGGAACAGCTTGCCTTTGGAAGTTGTGGGAGCTTCATCACTGGAGGCTTTCAAGAAGAGACTGGACAGCCATCTGTCAAGAATTGATATAGGGTCTCCTGCTTGAGCAGGGGGTTGGACTAGATGACCTACAAGGTCCCTTCCCACTCTGTTATTCTGTTCTAAGAAACCTTGAAAAGCTACTCCAATTCATTGGCCCCACTCTAGAATTGTTTCCTGTATACATTGAGCAGATAAGGAAGCCCCAGGCTTTATTCCACAAATGGCGTTTGGGTGCCTGCTGAGGATTTGCTGACTGTTCCCTCTCCTAGTCTCACAGGGATCTCCCCATTTGTGGGCGAAAATGACAAGACTACACTCATGAACATCCGCAACTACAACGTGGCTTTTGAGGAGAGCATGTTCACAGGACTGACCAGGGAGGCCAAAGGCTTTGTTATCAAAGTGCTGGTTAACGATCGCCTGTAAGTAACAGTTGCTGCAGGGGACGTGGTGGTGGTGGTGGTGTGTGTGTGTGTGTGTGTGTGTGTGTGTGTGTGTGTGTGTGTGTGTGTGTGTAGGTTGTAACTTGCATCACTTCCCCATACTAATAGACGGATAGAAAGCAAACTTCTGCCAAAGCCACAAAAAAGCTCTGAATGGGGTGAAAACAAAATCCGGATATACATTGCAAACAATTCAGAGTTAAGATCCTGAAGAAAGAAAGCGTATTGACAATTGATAACTTTCATTACAATTTGCTTGGTCACCCATAACAAATATATACCGTATTTTTCGGAGTATAAGACGCACCTTTTTCCTCCCTAAACGAGGCTGAAAATTTGGGTGCGTCTTATACTCCAAATGTAGCTTTTTCGAAGCTTTTTTTTCCAGCCCTAAATCTTTGCAGGCTTGCTTTCATTCCTACTCCCTCTGAAAAAGGTTTTTTTCAGCCCTAACCAGGGGATAAAATAATGTGCTGAAGCTGACCAGACTAAGGACGCTAGCCAGATGAATACCTGGTAGGCAGATTCCCCCCCCCCCTATTTTCCTCCCCCAAAACTAAGGTGCGTCTCATACTCCGAAAAACACGGTATATATATATATATATATATATATATATATATATATATATATATATATATATATATATATATATATATATATATATTTCAGTACTTAATGTACAGGTAGTCCTCGACTTACGACCACAATTGAGGCCAAAAATTTATGTTGCTACCTTTATCTTTATTGCCATTTGATCTTATCTATCAATAAAAAAAATCAAAATCCAAGGTGTTTGAGATTTATCATAATCACCCCAAACTTCGTGACTTTCAAGTGCCTTAAAAAGGCAGAGAATTTTTCATGAACTCAGTTGGTTGGAGCCTCAGGAAGGACTGGATGAGTATGTGAACTTTGCTTTCTCTCAGTTTTTCATTCTTTTGCATACTATTGACTTCATTTCATCAGCCTTCATCTTTTAAAATAATTTTTGCTAAATTTTGTCTGACGTTTGGTGAATATTTCTCCAAATATATGCATGGGGATGTGGCATTTCAGAGATGGCTAATGAAGTATATAACATTCCATCTCCTCTTTGTGTATACTTTACTCCCTCCCTTTCTATCCGGGTCAGTTTTATTTTAATTGAATTTTAAATTTAAGATCCCTTGTTATTCTTTTAGTATTTTACAGTGTATTTTAATTGTATGTAAGACATCTAGATGAGCACCATACAAGTTAAGTAAGTAAGTAAGTAAGTAAGTAAGTAAGGGAAGGAAGGAAGGAAGGAAGGAAGGAAGGAAGGAAGGAAGGAAGGAAGAAAGAAAGAAAGAAAGAAAGAAAGAAAGAAAGAAAGAAAGAAAGAAAGAAAGAAAGAAAGAAAGAAAGAAAGAAAGAAAGAAAGAAAGAAAGAAAGAAAGGCAGTCTTACCTCAGATGCATAATTTTTCCAAACATTTTACAGATTTTTCCTTAATATTTTAGCAAACAATGTCATAACATTTAGAATAATGCATTGACCAGGGTTATAACATACGCAATTAAATAAAGTCACATTCCAGTGAGAACTAAAGCAATTTCTTTCCCACCCATGGAAAGTTGTACAAGAAGACATTCTCCTTTTGGTAAAAAAAAAAAGATATTCAGCTGGGGATGATCAAATTGGGAAGAAAATAATCTTATTGGCTGGAATGGATCCAACTCTAGTGATGTCATTCCCTTGTGCTAATGAATGCCACTTAACCTGCACATTAATCCTTCTTACCTTTTCCAAATAGGAGGCCTAATGCAGAGCAGACCCTGGAACATCCGTGGTTCAAGGTGAGTCCTACTACAATAATCTGCCTCTTAGGAAAGAACTGGATAGCCCATTTAGGGTTTTGAGGAGTCTCTCTGTCTGTCTGTCTGTCTGTCTGTCTGTCTCTGTCTGTCTGTCTCTCTCTCTCTCTCTCTCTGTCTCTGTCTCTCTGTCTCTCTCTCTCTCTGTCTGTCTCTCCCTCCCTCCCCCCCCCCTCTCTCTCTCGGCTTCTCCCATAAATAATGAGAACAAAACCCACTGTGTCCATTTGCTTCACTCTTTACCACCCATTTTCCTTTCCAGACATTGGCCAAGGGCAAGAGTATCAGCACGGATCATCTCAAACTGTTCATATCTCGCAGGAAGTGGCAGGTAAATAATACCTCCTAGCAATGTGTGGTGGCAGTTCTTTGATGGTTTGACTAGAGCCTGCCATTTTTCTCAACCAAAAATAATGGCAAGGAATGAATGAGACACAGAAGTTCTACCAAGCATAATCCCAGCAGCCCACAGTTACTCTTCAAGGGAAAAAAAATGAATTCCATTTCTAACATCCATGCTGTACTTTAGAAAAGTTCGTACAGAGAAATGGGAAAACTGAGAAATCCCAATAAATTGCAATGCTTTGTAATCTTTGTGTTCATTTACAAATTTATTAGTAACGCCTGGCATTGCAGATACAAAAAGCCACTTCTCGCCCAACACAATTTCTCACTCATACCCAATTGATATGGTAGGAATAAACAAAACAAAACAAAACAAAACAGTATTCGGAATTATATAGAGCAAAACAAAATTCCGAACTATATTTTATTTATCTTTAAAATACGTAGTGACAGCATTCAGAGTGATTTACACAAAAAGTAGTTAAATTTGTTGTAAAAGGCTATAAAACAATAAATTAGAAAAGTCAGTGGATAGCCACTAACTAGCAAAAATCAAAATACAGAACTGTTAGCTGGTCAATGATCTTTAGTTGCGAATCTAACTTCTGATGGCCAGGAATGCTGATAAGTCATGTACTTTTTACTCTCTATTTTGTATTGCACTTCTCATATGTTTTTCATGGACATCTTTAGAAAAGATTAATGCACAAAAAGTACAAACCTCTGACTGAACTGTAAGTTGTTATGTTTTTAGTTGAACTCTACCTGAACTGTTGTTGCCACCCAGGTCATGTGTTTGAATGCTCATACGCTATTGGTTGTTGTGTCTGACAGCCCTCTATAAAAGAGCTAGCTGTCAGACCATGTTGTGCTGGTTACTTGAGTGAGCTGAGTAAAAGAGCTGTTATGAAGTCTGTCTCCTGTGATCCTTGCCCACAATCTAACACGTGTGGTTTTACATGCTTGTAAAAGACATGTTTACTTTTCCCAAGGCTGACCAAAATTTTGTTGTTTTAAGAATGGGCAGCTTATTCTATTTAAATGGGTCTTGAAAAAAATATTTTAGCCTAGCAAATATTTTACCTGCTTAGCCTGTACAAAACAGGATGGGGTGGGGGTTACTATTACTGGATAGGCACAGAAACAAAACCTATAAGATGGAAGAAATGGGAGATTGCTATGTTTTTGCCTGAGTTCCAGCTCATTCTTTCTCTCTGTCCTTCCTATACTTTTTTTTTTACACAGCGCTCCCAGATTAGCTACAAGTGTAACATGGTGCCACGGCCTATCCCCGAGCTTCTAGAGGACACATCCACACACTTATCTATTGCCGTGCCACGTCTCCTAAAGGAAACATCAGTCCTATCCTCTTCTTCAGATTCTGATGACCCTGAAGAGCTGCCCTATATTCCCATGCCCCACCAGCCTGAATTTTCCGGTTCCCGCATGTCTCTGACTGAGATTCCCACGGAGGAGGAGCCTGTGGGTCCGGATGGGGTTCTGACGGAGGAGGATACAACTATGGATTGGCAGGATGAAGAGCAGAGAGGAACCAAGAGAAAGGAAGATGTAGAGTCATCCGTGAGGAAGAATAAGAGCAAGTTGCCCCAAAAGCGTTCCACGGAGGCTGAAGCACTGGGCTCTTTTGAAGAGGAGACTAGTGATGTCCAGAAAAGGCCGGAGAAAAGGAGAGCCCTGAAGAAAGGCTCCAGCCTGGAGTCTCCAGATGTTTCTGACAAAGCCTCACAGAAGGGGGGTTTGCGCCGAGGCAGCTCTGCAGATAGTGCCCTTTTGCTCAACCTTCCCTCAGATGAAGCTGAGTCCCCCTCACGTCCAATCTTGACCAAAGCATCCTCCATGGAGCTTCCCCGTCGCAGCCCCAGCCCTGGCACATTGTATCATAGGAAAGGTGGCCTCCCTGAGGAAGAATATGCTCAGCGCCTGGAGATCATGCGCCAGCGCTTACTGCGAGGCAGTCCTGTGGATGGCAAACTGAGTGGCTTGCGGGGGCCCCTGTTGGAGACCCTTGGCCTTGAGAAGAAGGTCCCGAGGCCTCCCCGGTTAGAAAAACAGCTGTCCCCGGGGCATAAGATGGTGCGTGCAGCCTCTAGTGAGACGGCCCCACAGCATTTGCCCCCAGAGGGGCGCCTCCTCCAAAAAAGTAGCTCCTTCAGCCAGGGCGATGGGGAGCCTGTCATCCTGCACCGGCGTTCTGGGGCACCATTGGAAATCCCCTTGGCACAGGCAGAGACTCAGAAATTAAAAGAGACCCCATCCCTCTCAGCACTGAATGAGTCCCGGCCTCACACACCACATGAAGCGCTCTCCAAAGTACCCAGCCTTGAGATTGAGGTAGGAACTAAATCCCTCCCTAGGTCTAGCCTGAGGAGACCTATCCCCAGACAATCTGAGGAGAAGCCATCAGCCAGATTTGCCAAAGCTGATACTCCAGTGGCTGGGAAAGCCGTGAGCTCCAAACGGGAATCAATACCATCCAGGCAAATCTCGCCCATCCCCGGCAGCTCTGCTCCAAAACGTTCTGCTTATGCTGATGTCATGAGGTCCTTGGGTGGTGAATCTTCCCAAAGCCCTCAGAGGGAGACCGCTGAACCTTCCGTTGCTGCTCCTGAAGGTGTGCCTCAGCAATCCCCTACAGAAACGCCACCCTCTGCTGTGGTCTCCAGCAAAGAGAGAGAACTCCCTCCCTCATCCGACCACATTGCGGACATTGATTCTGAAGAAGTCTTTGAAGCCAAATTCAAGAGAGGCAGGGAAGGCTCCTTCAGCAGAGGCTACAAGCTAATCTCCAGATCTGAGGAGCGGCAGCTGGCCAAGCCCCTTGTGCAGGAAGAAGGCATTTATCGACCAGGACCAGTGGGTGCTCCGCTAGAATTTTCCAAGTCTTCTGCTCCCAAGCAGCTAGGAGCACGCTCTCGTTCAGTACAGGACCTGCATGAAGTAGAGAAGGAAGGAGGCTTCATTCGCAGAATGTCAATGCGCCTGCGTCGCACTCCCCCTGCTGAGAGAAAGAAGGTCAAGGAGGAGGACACGGGGGGTATGGGCCAGGGGCGCAGACCTTCTTGGGGCTTGGCTTCCAAGGACAAAAAGGACACAGAGGGCCAGCAAATCGAGCCTGGCTCTAGTGAATCCCCTGTCATGGCTGTACGCCGGAAGATTGGAAGTAAAGTAGGCCGCCTCTCCACACATCTACGTAGTCACTCACAGCAACAGGCTGATGACGACCAGCCTGTTGCTACTGGTGACCGTGTCCGGCAGCTTGAGAAGAGAGCTCCCTTTCTCTCTCAGATACGCCGTGCAACCTCTGAGGGTGAAAACCTGCGCCAAGTGGGCATCCCACAGAACCAGCTGGCAGCCCAGTCTGCTAAGGGCCCCTCCACAGAATCGTTCCAATCTGAGTCATCCACAGGCAATGGTGAGCTACAAGTCATTACCTGGGATGGGAAGGGGAAGAGGAAAGATTGCAGATTGAATTTATGGGCGTATCTAAGGGTTCTTACTGCTACATTCTACATTTTGTAAGATGCGTTTGCTAAGATTCACATCCTTCACCATATTCAAAACATCTTTATTCCTGAAGACCTATCAGGGAAGAACAAAGTAAGCAACATGTTAATTTTGCAAGTATAGGCACTTTTTGTGACCACATTTAAATATTCTCCGGCCATAGATAGCAATAGCAATAGCAATAGCACTTAGACTTATATACCGCTTCATAGTGCTTTACAGCTCTCTCTAAGCGGTTTACAGAGTTCAGCATATTGCCCCAACAATCTGGGTCCTCATTTTACCGACCTCGGAAGGATGGAAGGCTGAGTCAACCTTGAGCCTAGTGAGATTTGAACAGCTGAACTGTTGAACTAGCAGTCAGCCTGCAATGGCTGCATTTAACCACTGCACCACTTCAGCTCCTTATAACCAAGATAACCTTGCACGATGAAATGATGTAGTCTAGCACCAACATTGTAGCTTAGTGCACAATACCCTAAACACGACTGCTGAATTAACTATTTTGGGCATTCACATAATACACTAAACCATAAATTCTCATGGTTGGTGTTGGTTTACAAAAAACTAGCCATGGTTAACACTGACACATTCAGCATACTATGCAAATGCAGTGTGATAAGCCTTCATCTGATCTGCATAGATGTTTTGTTTTATTTTATTTTGTTTTACCATCAATACACGAGCTCACAATAGATACAAACGTAACGTGAACTGCTCCAAACTTGATCGCAAAAAATTCGACTTCCGCAACAGAGTGGTCAATGCCTGGGATACATTACCTGACTCTGTAGTTTCTTCTCCAAACCCTCAAAACTTTAACCTTAGACTGTCTACCATTGCCCTCATCCCATTCCTAAGAGGTCTGTAAGGGGGCGTGCATAAGCGCATCATTGTGCCTACCGTCCCTGTCCTAATGTCCTCATGTATTTGTAAAATATCATGTATTCATAACCATGCTTGTACATCTTATATATTCACAATCATGTTTATACTGTGTCTGTAATCATATACACGCCTGACTAAATAATAAATAATAAATAAATAATAAATAAATAAATAAATAAATAAATAAATAAATAAATAAATAAATAAATAAATAAATAAATAAATAAATAAATAAATAATCTTAGAGTTTGATAGACTCTATTATGAGTCCTCCATGTGTTTTGCACTCTACCCCATAAATTCCAACGAGCACACAATATAATCAAGGATTATTCAGTCCCAAAAAGTTTTGGGAGGGCACAATTCACAATAAGAAAAATATGAGGAAGTACCGGTATTTCCCAGGCTTTCTGTTCTTTGGGAATGATGGCCACAACACGCAATTAAATAAAAGCCCAGGAGAGATTCTGATACCCCAAGGAGAATTATAAGTAGCATCTCCTGTGTTATGAATTTAGGGAATCCATATCTCTCTGAGCTGAAGGGTAAGAGTGAAGAGTTGGGTATACAAAAGAATAAATTATGGCTATGGGGAAGTAGAGTGTAGGTAGCAAGTGTGAGTAAGCCACAGTTTTGCAGATTCATCAGAAGGAAATCTAGGTTAATTCTGTTCTTCTGATCAAGAAAGAGCCAGCCCATGTTTGTTGCCCCTACAGTTTCCAGTGATGGCCAACGACGCAGCTCTCGTTGGGAACGCTGGAGTTTATCCCGTGCCAAGAAGGACAAGGTGGCCTCTCAGCCCAACCTCCCTGCCAGCCTGAGAGGGGAAGGTGTTGTTATTGTCAATCAACCTTACACGCTCAGTGAATCAGGTATGTTTGTGTCATTTGGTGTCAGGGAGGGAGTGCTCCTGATCTGCTCACTCCTATTTTGCTGTGTTAGGAAGTTTTCACAGTTGTTAGGAAGTCCCACAATACTGAAGGCTCCAACTTGAGGTATTTTTCCCCCCCATTTCTTTCATCACCTGAAGTTGTACAGCAGGGGTGGCCGTTCTGTTCGTTTGCTTGCAACTGGGACCTGTACTTTATTACATTATTATAACATTATTTTCACCAGAGGAGAGACGGGGTAAGGACATTAAAATGTCCCCACGTAAGGGGATGGAGCCATTTTTGTTTTTCTTTTCTTCCTCCCAACTTTAAGGATTATTTTTTTTAATTGTTTCTGTTCTGTTTTGTCTTTTTCCTCAGCTATTTTTGGTGCGCTAAGTTCTCCCCAACAGAGTTCGCCACTTCGGTTTCTCCCATCAGAAATTGGCAGAAAGCTTGCATTGCAATTTTGTAAGATTTGCTACTTAAGTTTTACGGCTGCAGTTCAGGAAGGGAGTCAAGAAAGAGGTTGAGGATTGTAAAATTACCTGCCTTCACTAGAGGGAATTGTTCCTCTCACAGTAATGAGAATTAGATTCCTGCCAAGTCCTTTAGTACCAAACAGGTGGTATTTCACAGCCTTTTCCAATGAATACCTTTTATCTGTTTTCCTACCAGATTTCCCTCCTGTTTTCCACATAAAATTAAAGGACCAGGTATTGTTGGAAGGTGAGGCAGTGCAACTTTGCTGCCTCCCTGCCGCCAGCCCTGCCCCTTGCATTCTGTGGATGAAAGGTAAGTTACCACAAAGAGAGGCACGCATCCTGCACACGGGCTGTGTTAGGCCAAGGAGCTCCCAAGGTCAAGAACGGGGGGAACCTGATTCATTCCGAGTTGCCTTGCAAGGACTGTCTCCACCTTAGTGTTCTCCAAACGTGCGGGAGTACACAACTCCCATCATCCTCTGCAAACTCAGCCCATTGGCTGTGGTGGCTGCAAGCGATAGCAGTGCTGGCCGAGCTTAGTAAATATTCAGCCTTGAAACTTCATCACTGAATTTAAATTGATCAGAAAGGGGACGCAACTGTAGAGGGGTGGGGAAGAAGGCTGAAGTGGCTCAATTAGAATTTTATGGCACAAGTCTAAAATCCTTGGCCTGAACTGCCATTCCAATGACTGCAAAGAGTTGGAATCCAGAATTAAATTGCATCAGGAACAACAAGCCCTTTCTGTTAAATACAACTTTCTAGGTGTGTTTACATGAGATGACTAACTCATCCTCTGTGACCCCTGGTTTTCTCTTTGATGTAGCACACGGCCAGTGGAATGTAAATAGCCTTTGTTATATGGACAACTGTCATCTTAGCCAATGTTCTTGTCTCTTTTATGCTATTTATAGTCTTCTTTCCTTCCTTCCTTCTTCCTTCCTTCCTTCCTTCCTTCCTTCCTCCCTCCCTCCCTCCCTCCCTCCCTCCCTCCTGTAATTTTATACCCCTCTGTATGGGTACATGCACCTATATGTGGTTTAAAATGTGTGCCTATATGGGATTAAAAACGAAAGCAACTAAATAAATACATTTTTAGAAAAAGCTCCATTCTATAAGGTCACAAGGCTTCTAAACCTGTGGGGTGGACAGGAGAATCAACTCAATCAACCGGTCTTCTGAGTTCACATGCTACAAACTAGCTAATTTAACACCGGTAACCTGGGATTGCTTTAGGTTATTTGAGGACTGATCCTGATCTAGAAATGGCCGTGTTAAGCATGCCCTGTAAAGTCACTTCTGTAGTCACTCAGTGTTCGAGAAATCCACCTGGGAAATTCAGAACCAGAAGTTGAAGAGCATGGGGAGCAGGGGTGGGTTCCTCCCGGTTCGGACCAGTTCGCAAGAACCGGTAGCGACCCGCTGGTGATGTCACGATGATGTCACCTAACCGGATCGGTCGGTGCCGGTTCATGGGCGCTGCCATCTTTTTTTAAAAAAAAATTTGACTTTTTTTTAAAAAAATATTTCCTTCTGAGCATGCTCAGAAGCCGAGTTCCGGCACTGTGCATGTGGTCGCCATCTTTTTTTCTGCTTAGGTTTTTTTTTTCCCGTTACTGCGCATGCGCGCGCCCACGAGGCGCGCCCATGCGGCGAGGAAGGGAAGGAGCGAACCAGCAGCGAGATAAGTTGGAACTCACCCCTGATGGGGAGGGACATGTTTTAGCTTTGTATCAAACTTATATGTTTGGATACATTGTTATCAGATGTGGGAAGCAATAGCAATGGAGCATAAATTTGAAAATCTGATGAAGAGCAGACTGAACCATCAAAGTCCCTAGGATGGTTGAATTGACTATTTTCTGTCTTCCACAGATAAACGTGCCCTGATTTCAGAGGGAGTTCTTAATATTGTGGCATGTAAAGATGGCCGTCAACTACTTACCATTTCCAAAATCTCCAAAAAGGATGCAGGCCTGTATGAATGTAATGCTACAAATGCCTTGGGCACTGCAACTAGTTCCTGCACCATTGCTGTGGCACGTAAGAATAAACAAAGGTTTTCTAAAAAAAAAAATCCCTCCCCCCTCGAATCAATATTGATATATCTACCGTATATACGGTTGCTGTTTCATGTCGCTCAGTTCATTCTCCTTTTTAAAACTCATTTGGAACAGGTCTTCCTGGGAGACCAGGCACTCCAGAAATTCCTCAAAAGTACAGGAACACAGTCCTGGTGCTGTGGAGGCCAGCAGACACCCAGGCGCCCTGCACATACACACTGGAACGCAAGATAGATGGTACGCACCTATTGGATGTGGCAGAGTGTATCTGCTGTGGAGGTTCTCAAGAGCAGCTGTTCTCGTCAACAGCTACCTGAAGCATTCTTGCATTTTTATACGAAGAATTCTGTCTCTTTCTAACGAGTCTGTTACTAATTGCTTGCACCCTCCTATCTACTCTGATTTTTCTCTTCTTTTCCAAACTACTGGTAATACAACACAACGAAGAGAGGATGGTCTCCCTTCTCCAGCTCTTTGTGTTCAGCAAAACTCATCTGTTGTGCAACTCTTTCGTGGCTGAAATTCGCACCATTTTGGGGAAGGGGTGTGGGAAGCCACAGTGAAAAGAGCAGTGACGCGAAATGGTCAAATATTGGAAGGGGTGGGTTTTCTGCATTCGGGGGATGTGGCTCTTTGCAGTTTAAATCAAAGTATTAGTTAACTGCCTTACATTACGTTGCAACTTAGGTGTTTCCTGCTTCGGAATGGGAAAAAACCATGCTGTCCATTTTTAGCAACCGTGCTTCAGAAATTTGGGGACAGAAAGAACTCTGGGGTTGTGGGTTATGAGCCACGGTGGCGTAGTGGTTAGAGTGCAGTACTGCAGGCTACTTCTGCTGACTGCCAGCTGCTTGCAGTTTGGCAGTTCGAATCTCACCAGGCTCAAGGTTGACTCAGCCTTCCATCCTTCCGAGGTGGGTAAAATGTGGACCCAAATTGTTGGGGACAATATGCTGACTCTGTAAAACCACTTAGAGAGGGCTGTAAAGCACTGTAAAGCAGTATATAAGTCTAAGTGCTATTGCCATTGCTATCTCTGATTCAATGGACTAGGTCCAAGTATGAAGACCAGATTTTGACCACTAGCCAAAACCAAAATCCTTCTAAATGGAATGCTGGAGGTTTCTGAGACTAGAAACATTTTCTTGTTTGGCACAGCCTTTTCACTTTCATTTGACCACCGATATATGTACCAGGCTCATATTTGCATTAGATTTGCAAAGAAAATTATATGAGATTGAAAATGATTGAGATCCTTATATATATATATCTCCTCTTTTCTCTCTCCTTCAGGAGAACATGATTGGAAAACAATTAACTCGGGCATTGCTGACTGCTACTTCAATGCAACAGATCTTCCTGTTGGAAACACCATCAAGTTCCGTGTTGCCTGTGCCAACAAGGCTGGACAAGGCCCGTACAGCAACCCTTCAGGGAAAGTATTCATTGAGGGTGCAGGTGAGAAGGAGGAAAGGCTCATGTTAAATGATGTTAGGTTACATTATTTCTTCGGTGACATAAAATGCCCAGAACCATTTACAAGTATACATAATAAAACAGTCCTTATCCTCCAATTTACAGTCAAAAAGATTACAGTTATCAAAAAGGACTGAGAGGAAGGGCGGGGGAAACATGATGAGTCAGTTATCTGGATGGATGGGAATTTTCCTGTTCTGTATTTGATGGTACTCACATTAAAAATAAGATTTGCACTGCTTCTATCTTTCTGAACTGGCAATTTCTCTTCTGTTGTTAAAATACCGTATTTTTCGGAGTATAAGACACACCGGAGTATAAGACGCACCTTAGTTTTTGGGGAGGAAAATAAGAAAAAAAAATTCTGCCTACCAGCATCCATCTGGCTGGCATCCTTAGCAAACAGCCTGGAACAGTTATATTAGCCTTGCAAAGGTCCATTTGAAAGGCTGCTTTTTCAGCCTTGCAAAGCTCGGTTTGAGAGGTTGTTTTCAGGCTTGCAAAGCTCCGTTTCAGAGGCTGGGCGGGGCTACATTCAGTGTATAAGACGCACCCAGATTTTCACCCTCTTTTAGGGGGGGAAAAGGAGCGTCTTATACTCTGAAAAATACAGTACCTTTTTATTTATTTTACTTATTTATTAAATTTGCTTGCTGCCTATCTCACTGCAGGGTGGCAATACCTTTGCTTTCTATTCATGTCTTTAAGCTTAAACCCCGCCCGCCCCCGCAATACCCCTTCACCGTGATACAGTTCTTGAGACGCCCTTCTGTGGGTAATTCAGAAAGCAGGAGGCAAAAGAGATACCAGTTGAGGTTGTTTGGTGGTATCTCATCAAGTTTGTTTCTTATAACGGCCAACCCCTTGTTCTATCTTGTATGGCTAGTGCTTGTCATTTAGTTCCACATTCTGGACTATGGCCTTCAACTGACCATGTGGGGATTGTTGATTTCTCAATAGCTGGCAAACCACTGTTGAGGAATGCAACGTCAGCACAATGGCCCTTCCTTAGGAAGTCTGGACATGAGATCTGGCACGTAGGCAAGATCACACTGTTTGCAGCAGGAAGCCATGAATTGTCCATGAGCTGTCCATGAGCTTTGTTAGCCAATCTGTAACAAAGTGAGCATTGATCAATGAATCAGTTTCTGCCACGAGGTCTGTGTATTGCAATAAAAGGGAGCTCCCATGAGCTATTGGGTGTGTCTTCCCATGAACCTTCATCCTGCCTGTGTGTCGTTTCTTCATCGCTACAACAGACCATAAGTCCGTCCCATGATAGCAAAATGCATCTGCCTTTAATACAGAGAGCATTCCTTCCTTCACCTCATTCTATCACTGTTGGCATTCCTATTTTGGAGAGGAACTCGGCAGTCTCACTGACGTTAGGAAGGAAAGTGAGCCTAGAATTTTTCACCTTTGTTTTTTGTTTTTTCCTTCCCATTCAGAACCCACAGCTGCCCATTCAGGTCTTCCTGCCAAGAGGAATAGAACAGCTTCAACCAGATCTACTCAGACACTTCCTGATCAGACTTCCCAGCCAATGATGAAAAGCACAGGTCCTCTGTCGACCCCCGAACCAGTTTTAGAACAGGTTCCTCCTAGGCCACAAGTGATTCAAGCCACTGAGGAGACATCTATGTCTTCAGAGAAAGAAAAGCTCCCAATTACAGCCCTCCTTCCATCTTCCCAGGATTTCTCCTCTTTGGAAGGTCCATCCATGACAAAGGCTCCTTTCCCAGAATCAACATTAAAGCCTTCCAGGACAGCATCTTCCCTCACCACCCATAATGTCTCAACTACCACCAAGAGTTTGCTTGCCCCAGCATCATCCCCTGGTTCTTCTGTCTCCCAGTTCTCCCCGGTCCAGCCCGCACTTCCAACTTCCACAGTGGACTCACCGGGGACCATCTCTCCTAAAACCGTGCCATATGTTGCCACTTCTTTTGTCTCCATCCCACCAAGACCACCCATCACAACAGATGATGCCCCCAGCCCCTCCGTCACCCCCACCACAGAAGAAATGCCTTCACACACACGTTTTCTAAGGCGGAACATTTCCTCCAGTAAGGATACTAGTAGTGGAGCCCGGGGCAGTCTTACTTCAAAAGATGAATCTGCATTGCGCCAAGGAGTTCCTCAAAAACCATACACCTTCTTGGATGAGAAAGCGAGGTAAGCTATTCATACCAATAACAAAGCTGCCTTATACTGAATCATACCTTGGGCCATGTAGCCCAGTATTCCACGTGCAAGTGAGTTGTCCAATAGGCTCATAAGATGACATTTTTCCTTTCCCCTAGAAGAGATCCCAGAGACCGAGATTGAAATCTTCCATGGAGTTATTTCTGCAATATGATCTTTTAAATGATGTACAGCCTCAAACCATGGTCAATTGTAACAGAGGGTTTTGTACCATTGCAAAGTGGGGCTGATTGAGTTGAATACATCTTGTAGCTCCCAAATCATTGCAATACTGTAAACTGAACTCCAGAGAAGTTTCCTCTCTGTTGTTTGTTTCATGGATTAGTCAAGGGATAATTTGGTTCACCATGTCCCTTAGTAAATGCAGGAATCCAGATTAAAGTATCTGACAGATGTTAGCCAGCTTCTTCTCAAACAAATCTAGCAAAGGGAAACTCAACCCCTCGATGGGTATTTGGGTTCACTGATGAATTGCTTTACCCATTTTTCTTAATATTCAGTGGAAATTTGCTATTTCATAACTTACCATAATTTCATACCCTGCACTTTAGGAAGGAAAAAACATCTTTCTGACATCCTTTCAAGTACTTGAAGAGGGATTCTCACACTTTTTAAGAACAAATATACCCAGTTTCCTCATTAGGAATATTTATAAGACTACAACTCCTAAGCTGTCAGGGAGCTTGTGAGTAACCATGTGAAATCTGTTGCTAATCTCTCAAGATCTGTAGAGATTATTGACCTATAGTTCTGACGGAGTGAGAATAAATCTCACAGAGGCGATATAGATCTTTTCCCCGGAATTCAGACATTAGAAATGAAACCGCAGTTTAAACTTCTAATTAAAATATTTATTTCGGTACAAAAACAATAAATTCTGATTAATTACATGCCTAATATAAAATGCGACTTCTCTCATTGGAAGTCAGAAGAAGAAGGGTAGAATGGAGATTGGAATGCACACATGCGTACAAGAACATATCAATCACGTGCTCAGGAATGAACCATTATATTAGATAGGGATGCTTCTCCCTGCATATACATGTAACAGGCAATAAATCACACCGTGACAAGTTCTGTATTACAAACATCAGTTTGCAAGGAGTTCATATGATAGGCTGCACATAGCACACCCTTTTCTTTAACTAAGCATTTTCAACATTGTTCTTGAGCAGTAAAGCTCAAAACAACCTCAGATGGTTTTTTTTGTAGGAGAGAGACCAAATTTAATGATTTGAATTTCTTGTTTTGTATTATCCTTTATAATGTCCAGAATATTTATCTCCACCTCTTTAATGGGTTCTGTGGGATTACACATATTAGGACATCAAAAAGAAGTGTGACGAACAGGATATATAATTCACCCTTCTTGTTTCTCTAGCTGGTTGTAATGTCAATTATAAGTAAAGCTAGTCAATACCGATTCACCCAAGTTTTTACAAGGAATGGCCCCGGACCCTTGACTGATGGATTTTGCATGTGAAGGTAGCCCTAGCTTGCACTAAACAGCATCCAGCATTGGACTAAATGTAGATTATATGTTTCTGTGCAGAGGCCGTTTTGGAGTGATCCGGGAATGTAAGGAGAATGCCACAGGCAAGCGTTTTATGGCCAAAATTGTACCCTATGAGGGAGGAGGCAAGCAAAACGTCCTGCAGGAGTATGAGATCCTTAAGGGCCTTCACCATGAACGCATCATGACCCTCCACGAAGCCTACATTACTCCTCGCTACCTGGTGCTGATAGCAGAATATTGCACTGGGAAGGAGATCCTCTTCCACCTTGTTGACAGGTTTGTTGGGGGCAAAAGCTGAGAATGAGACTTCGGATTGTTAGAAAAGCTTTGGGTTGTTGTGGGGTTTTTTTGTTTTTGTTTTTTGCAATTGTTTTTAATTTTTTTCTCCACATTCCATATATATATATATATATATATATATATATATATATATATATATATATATATATATATATATATATATATATATATATATATATATATATATATATATATATATATATATATATATATATACACACATACATATACATACACACACACATGTGTGTGTGTGTGTGTAACATTTTTTGCCAATAAATAAAAATAAAGGGAGACTATTATAGATATATTTCGAGCTATTTTGCTCTCGTCAGATAGCCATACCCGTAGTGGGAATTGAACCTGGGCAGTCTGCTTGTAAGACAGAAGTTTAACCTCTAGGTCACAAGGTTCTCTTCCCTATCAGCTCTTCGCCAGGAAAGGGTTATATATGTTTATTCTGTCAAGTCATCCTGGTGTATGGAAGGAAACATCACAGCTTCCTTTTGCCTTTCGGCACCTCCTGGGACCATCCAGGCAGTTTTCTATAGTCGACAAACTATATTGTCTGTATGTGTAACATTTTTTGCTAATAAATGAAAATAAAGGGAGACTATTATTGATCTATTTCGAGCTATTTTGCTCTCGTCAGATAGCCATACCCGTAGTGGGAATTGAACCTGGGCAGTCTGCTTGTAAGGCAGAAGTTTAACCTCTAGGCCACAAGGTTCTCTTCCCTATCAGCTCTTCACCAGGAAAGGGTTATATATGTTTATTCTGTCGAGTCATCCTGGTGTATGGAAGGAAACATCACAGCTTCCTTTTGCCTTTCGGGAGTAGGGCGGCCTAGAAGAACAAATAATAAATTTTATATATATATATATATATATATATATATATATATATATATATATATATATATATATATATATATATATATATATATATATATATATATATATATATATATATATATATATTTTCTGAGGTTTTTGCGGGTGTTTGTATGTAGGTCTTTGGGTATTCGGGTTTTCTCCCGCGTGAAATTGGAAGTGTCTTCGCAACGTTTCGATGAAGTCTCATTCATCATCTTCAGGCTGGTGTCTTCTGCTTCCTGCTTCTAGGAGCAATGTGAGATTGCTGCTGTTTCTTCCTTTTAACTGCCAGTGGAGGTTTGAACTGATAGGATGGGAGCTTGGCTGTGTTCTGATTGGTTGGAGGTGTGTTCTGATTGGTTGGGGGCTTGGCTGTGCTCTGATTGGCTGGGGGGTTAGCTGTGCTCTGATTGGCTGGGGGTGTTCTTAGGTTAGTCTGACTTGCAGGGGCATTAGAGCTGGTGAGCTGCATTGCTGCTGTTTTAGTCTACAATGTCTTAGTCTTAGTTTAGTCTACATTGTTTTAGTCTACAATGTCTTAGTCTACAAGAAATCCAATGGCTCCCTAGGACACACCATTCACCAGAAGAAAACCCACACTAACCGCTATCTGCATGCACTCTCACATCACCACCCAGCACAGATCAACTCCGTAGCCAAGACACTCATCTCCAGAACAAAACGCCTAGCTGACGAACAACACCTAAAAACCGAACTAAATACTCTCACTAACGTACTAGCATCCAATGGATTCCAAAGAAAGAAGATCACCAACCTAATCCAAAAAGAAACCCCCACTAAAATCCAAGACAGAGAACAAGAAAACGGCAAAGCCCTCCTCCCATACATAAAAGGCACCACAGACAGAATCAGCAAGATCCTCCACAAATACAACATCAAGACAGCATTCTGCACAAACCGAAAAATATCCACCATCCTAAGAAACCCCAAAGACAAAATTGAGTTAGAAAATCAAGGAGTATATGAAATTCCATGCACCGCCTGCCCCACCACATACATTAGACAGACCAACAGAAGAATAAGTGCACGCATTGAAGAACACAAGAACACAGTCAAAAAAGAGGAACCAACTTCTTCCCTGGTCCAACATTTCAAAGCCACAGGACATGAAATCGACTTTAAAAAGACCAGAACTATCGCCAAAACTGAACACTTTAACAACAGAATAATCAGAGAAGCCATCGAGATAGAAAAACGCCCACACAGCATGAATAAACGAGATGACACCTCCCGCCTACCAGCCATTTGGAAACCCGCCCTTATTGACAAACGAGTCCCTAACACAAAGAAGGACACCAGACCCACACTCACGAAAACCACACAGGATGTCACCACCACACATCCACGCAATAAGCAAACCCAAACCCACACCAATGAGGCACGACCACAAACAAGAAGCCATACTACAGCTGCATCATCAGCCACTTTAAACCCCTCCAATCCATACAGGAAGCAAACTGACACCCTCCATGAAGATGTGGCAGGACCAAGAACCAGAAGCCAAACAGCAGCAATGCAGCTCACCAGCTCTAATGCCCCTGCAAGTCAGACTAACCTAAGAACACCCCCAGCCAATCAGAGCACAGCTAACCCCCCAGCCAATCAGAGCACAGCCAAGCCCCCAACCAATCAGAACACACCTCCAACCAATCAGAACACAGCCAAGCTCCCATCCTATCAGTTCAAACCTCCACTGGCAGTTAAAAGGAAGAAACAGCAGCAATCTCACATTGCTCCTAGAAGCAGGAAGCAGAAGACACCAGCCTGAAGATGATGAATGAGACTTCATCGAAACGTTGCGAAGACACTTCCAATTTCACGCGGGAGAAAACCCGAATACCCAAAGACATATATATATATATATATATATATATATATATATATATATATATATATATATATATATATATATATATATATATATATATATATATACATACATACATACATACATACATACATACATACATACATACACACACACACACACCATAATATCTTATCAAGTATTAACATACATTTGTATATTATTATCCAATAAACCAACATCTTAATGTTGTATATATCATTATCAAGTTGCCTGTCTGTTTCCCCCTTGTCATATCATGTCACTCCCATCTCTTACCTCCCTCCCTTTTCTCTACCTACTTTCTCCTTCTCTCCCTTCTTCCTCCTTCCCTCTTCTTCCTTCCTCTAACTTTCTCCTCCTCCTTCTCATCCTCTCCCCACCTCTCTCTTCTCTCCCTCTTCCTCCTTCCCTCTTCTTCCTTCCTCTAATTTTCTCCTCCTCCTTCTCCTCCTCTCCCCACCTCTCTCTTCTCTCCCTCTTCCTCCTTCCCTCTTCTTCCTTCCTCTAACTTTCTCCTCCTCCTTCTCATCCTCTCCCCACCTCTCTCTTCTATCCCTCTTCCTCCTCCTTGTTTTGTTCGTTAGAAAAGCTTTGTGTCCAAGACAGGCAAACAGGAACCTGCAGGATTTGGACAGTAAGTAGAGAATTCCATAAGGAAACATTACCAGGCCAAGGTTAAAGAGCTTTGAAAGAATATGGTCACAATATGTTGGCTGTTCGCAATGAATCCTTTGCAGCCTGAACCGGATTTAATTAGCAGGGAAATTGATAATGGAGATTATCATTTATTCAAGGTAGGGCAATTAAATAAGATGCTTATACCTCTCAGTCACTGAATTGCCAAGGAACATTTCTGCTTGATCCAAACATGTAAACATAAACTCGTTAAATTGATGTTCAAGCAGAAATACTAGCAAGGCCATAATTTGAAAAATGAAAATCTCACCTCATCAAGGCAGGAAGGAGCATTACATTTATCTTAAAATAGTTATATAATATGATGATGACCAATTATACTGTAATACGATGACCATGATTGAACAACAACATGGCAATACTAGGAGCTGTACTCTCAATGTACTTGAAGGGTGTATGAAGGCTGGCAAAAAAAAAATCTCCAATGTGCTTATGTAAGGGCTAATTGTTTTCAAATAGGAAGTATGGTATAATTATACTAGACCATACATCTGGAATTGATTTTTGAATTCCCAACCATCCCTTTAATTTCATTTCTATGCGGGGAATAGGGAGAAGGCACAGAAGAAACACGCAGATGATGCACTGATGGATTAATTACTGTATTTTTCGGAGTATAAGACGCACCGGAGTATAAGACACACCTTAGTTTTTGGGGAGGAAAATGGGGAAAATCTGCCTACCAGGTATTCATCTGGCTAGCGTCCTTAGTCTGGTCAGCTTCAGCACATTATTTTATCCCCTGGTTAGGACTTAAAAAAACCTTCTGAGAGAGTAACAATGAAAGAGCCTGCAAGCTGGTAAGAGCTGGGAAGATAGTTAGCACCTGGTTAGGGCTAGAAAAAAACTTATTCGGAGCAAGTAGAGCAATGAAAAAAAATTCTGCAAAGACTTAGGGCTGGAAAAACATTCTTTGTAGAGAGTAACAATGAAAAAGCCTGCAAGGTAAGAGCTGGGAAGATCTGTTAGCACCTAGTTAGGGCTGGAAAAAAAAAGTTACATTCGAAGTATAAGACGCACCCAAATTTTCAGCCACTTTTAGGGAGGAAAAAGGTGCGTCTTATACTCTGACAAATACGGTATGTATTGTATGTTTGTTTGTCTATAAAAATGAAAAACTTTATTTGAAAAACAATCATTTCTATGCCTGCAGGTTCCGATACTCAGAGGATGATGTGGTGGGGTATATAACACAGATCCTTCAAGGTCTAGAATATCTTCATGGACGACATATCATTCACCTTGACCTGAAGCCTGAGAACATCATTGTTTCCACCACAAACTTAGTAAAAATTATTGACTTTGGAAGTGCCCAGACGTACAATCCACTGGTTTTGCGACAGCTGGGGCGCCGTGTTGGCACTTTGGAATACATGGGTGAGTCTGTATTAAATATATCTCACATATATCATGCAACAGGATAAGGGAAACAAATTGTTTGCGGAAGAGGCATGATGTGAAATAAACCTTTGATCTAGAAATGTAGAAATTGCTAAGGAGACTGAAAGCAGAGCAGGAAGGAAAAGAACTACAAAAGTTAGCTACAGAGCCTTTTGTGAGACCCTAATTCTAAGTTGATCCTATCTTGCCCAGGGCGGAGGTAAAAAATGTTATTCTTCTGACTGGTTGACATTGGAAGGTGGAGGAAGGCCTTTCTTTGTGCTGCCAAGCAAATAGCCTCCTGCTAAGGTTTTAGATATCTTCCCATAGCCAAAGATCTCAAGACATGGAAAAATCCCACAATTCATTCATAGAACTTACATTTCTGTTTGATTGATTGATTGATTGATTGATTGATTGATTGATTGATTGATTGATTGTATATGCTGCTCATCTCACTGTCACACAACTCTGGGCAGCTTGCAATATATGACAACGAGTAACCAAGAGCCAATATGGTGTAATGGTTAAGTGCTGGACTAGGAGTAGGGAGATCCAGGTTCAAGTCCACTTTTAGCCATAGAGGCTCACTGGATGACTTTGGGCAGTTTCTCTCTCTCTCTGTCTCTCTCTGTCTCTCTGTCTCTCTGTCTCTGTCTCTGTCTCTGTCTCTGTCTCTCTCTCTCTCTCTCTCTCTCTCTCTCTCACACACACACACACACACACACACACACACACACACACCACAACTACTACACAGGTTTGCTCCTTGTGAAGAAAATCGGGAGGAGGGTACACACACCAGCTGGAGCTCATATAAATCTTTAAAAAAAACACAATCAGTGGAATGATTACTCCTTTGAAGATTGACTGAATAGCTGGGCAAACAGACTGTATCAGCCTTTTTGTTACCATATTTTACTAGGTTATAGTCTGTGTTTCTTTTTACTCTGCCTCTGATGGGTTTGACCAAATATGTTTGCTCTGGACTCTCTTCCTCTCTTTCATTCCATAATCATGGATTGGCTTTAAGATTTCTTATCCAGGAGACTCATATCTTCCCTCTTGTTGCATTAAGGCAATGTTTCTCAAATAGTGGGGCAGGCCCCCCTGGGGGGCGCAGAGCAATTCCAGGGGGGCGCGTGTGACCCCAGGGAACATGCGTGGTCCCTCTCGATCGATTCCCCCGGACGGGGAGTGTTTTCCCAGTTGCACGCTACTCCGAGCCTGGAAGAGAAGGCAGCCGGGCGGGGCGGCTCCGTGGGTTCTTCTTGTTCTTGGCGGGCACTGCAGTAGCCATGAACGGCATGGCGAACCTGCTGCTGGACAAGGAGGAGCATCCTCTGCAGCTGGGCGAAAGCTTCGAACGGCACCCTAAAGCCTCCTTCCACACCATTCATTGTGAGTGCCCGGCAGAGGCGGCGCTTATGGGCCAGGCCAGCGACCCCAAAACATCGGCTTGATTAAGCTTGCCTGGGCCCGTGTCAAAAGAGGGTCCTAACCAAGGTAGCCTATGCCTGCCTAACCGAAAACAGGCTCCACTGAGTTCAGTGTGACTTAGTCCCAAGTAAGTGGGTAGAGCAGCCTTCCCCAGCCAATAGTTTGCTTGCAGCTTATAATAAGTAAAATAATAAATATTAACACTAAAATTCCATTGGAGCCCAGATCGGAGAGTGCACGAAATGTTTACTTCTTCCTAGGGGGGGCGTAACAGAAAATAATTGAGAAGCACTGCATTAAGGCAACATGGCAATAGTAAGCTTTCTCGTCTTGCACATTTTTTTAGCCCGTCTCTTCGTATTCATAGCTCCAGCTGTAAATCTGTTTATTACAGCCAGCTTTGCTTGCCACTTGAGGTGTACTAGGGAAGCACTGAGATGTGACCCAATTAAGCTGATGGGTTTATTCTGTATATTAAGTGAAAGCCCTTCTGGGCACAATATGGAATTTGGCACTGCATGTCATCTACAAAGAAGAAAGAGGTGGTCCTTTCTTTTCTATGCAGCTCCAGAAATGGTGAAGGGGGATCCTACTGGCTCAGCAGCTGACATCTGGGGCGTAGGAGTCCTCACGTATATTATGTAAGTATGGATGAGATGAGTGTCAGCAGGGAATTGAGTGTGTCAAGTAGAATTAAAGATCTTTCTCTGATTAATTCCCTGCAATAAAAATATACCGGTATATCCAATTGGAGCCTATAGTCCTGTTTCCTTGATATTCTGCTGACCTGGCCAATAACATGCTCTGTAAAGTTTTAAAGGCACATCCTTCTTATGTAGAAACCTCTTAATAACCATGCTCACAAAGCGGTACCTCACTGTGGAATGTTAGTTCCATAGACAAGCGGATCATTTATGTTGTCCATTCTTTCCATTCTCAATTGCTCCCATCAGGCTCAGCGGTCGCTCACCATTCTTTGAAGCAGATACTTTGGAGATAGAGAGCAGGATCCTCGCAGGGCGTTATGATGCCTTCAAGCTCTACCCTAATGTCTCCCAGAGTGCTGCACTTTTCATCCGCAAGGTCCTCTCTGCTCATCCATGGTGAGTGAATGGTTGGGGAAAGAAGACGACAGAAACCAAGAGCAGCATAGATTTTGTCAGCATAGTTGAGCAGCATCTGAAGCGTATCTTGATTGCGAACTCCTCATAGCACCATCGTAGTGTTAAGTGTGAAGATTATAAATGCGCCAGAAGCTTTAGGATATTCACAGGGCTTTGCTTGAGGAAGCAAGAAAGTTGCAAGAGGAAGCAAATATTAGTTTGTTTGTTTGTATACCTAAACAATGTCTTATGGCTGCCCATCTTGCTACTGGGACTTAGGCAGCTAACAATGAATTAAGACCACAAAACCAATGTAAAGAATCCAATGTATTTTTTTTAAAGAAAGAAACTGTTGAGTTCTGGTACTGAAGAGTCAGGATGCAGGATGAGTGACAACAGCTCTTTTATTAAAGTAAAGTGAGAACTCTAGCAAAAGCCCAGCCGGTGGCTCCTGTTTAAATAGGGAGCTCCGGCTGGGAAGAACCAATCAGTGATCAGCAATCCCCATTTAATAGAGCGGACCTGGTTGTAAACTACCAAGCTAACATGCAAATCTCAGGATACAACAGAAACTATAGCAACAGCTAATCTATCAGGACTCAGAGGTCCAGCTAAATCCTTCCATCTTACAAATCAATAGCAAAGAGACAGCAGGCAAACCAATCAACAGTGTTCCCAGTCCAAATGCTTAAGAGGAGACCCGTTCTTTAGCACCCTACAGAAAACCACTAGGGTTAGGGACATCCATGGCAAACATTGGAACAGTCATCCGATGTGATCAATAGCATCGTTCTAAATATCCTTTCCAGTAAATAAAATCCATCATATATATGCTTCACCAGTACTTTTGTGGAATGGGGGCGATATGGTTTTTAGAGGAACAAGATGATGAAATTGCATTAGTCGTGCCTTATTTCTATTGCAAATTCTGGCTGTATCCTGTTTGGGTTCAGTATCAGAGCGCATAATTTATACAAATCAGGTGTCAAGTACAGGCTGAGATTATCTCCAGGTAAAGACTGAGAAAAAGTTCTGGTTTGAAACTCTGGAGAGCTGCAGCAACACAGTAAACACAGGTAGTCCTCAACTTACCACCGTAATTGAGCCCAGCATTTCTGTTGCTAAGCGAAACATTTGTTAAGTGAATTTGCCCCATTTTACGACCCTTCTTGCCACAGTTGATAAGTGAATTGCTGCAGTTGTTCAGTTAATAACACAGTTGTTTAGTGAATCTGGTTTCCCCATTGACTTTCCTTGTGTGAAGGTCACAAAAGGTGACCCCAGGACACAGCAACTGTCATAAATATGAGTCAGTTGCTAAGCATCTGAATTTTGACCACGTGACCATGGGGATGCTGCAACCATCGTGTGAAAAATGGCGATAAGTCACTCTTTTCAGTGCCATTGTAACTTTGAACGGTCACTAAATGAACTGTTGTAAGTCAAGGACCACCTGTAATACAGAACTAGACAAAAAGCCAGGAGTCTGCATTGGTGGCATCCTGTGCATTTTACATTCCACCTGACTATCAGTCTGGGGTTTTATTTCCACCCTGAATATAACAAGGGCTCCGGAAAGCTCCTCCTAATAATCTTATCTCTTGCAGGAGCCGTCCAACTCTCAAGGATTGCTTTGCCAATCCGTGGCTCCAGGATGCCTATCTCATGAAGTTACGGCGTCAGACCCTCACTTTCACCACGAGTCGCCTGAAAGAGTTCTTGGTGGAGCACCAGCGTCGGCGCAATGAAGTGGCAACCAAGCACAAGGTCTTATTGCGCTCCTACCATGGCGCTAGTAGCCACGTGCCCTAGCCGCCTGCCCTGCCGGAGGAGCCACAAAACATTCCAGCAGGGGGCGTAATGGGCCAAGTACCTGTCCTCCCGGCCAGGGTGGGACCGGTTGATATACCTCATGGATGAAAAAGAGTCATCGGCGCTGGCTGCTGATCTTCCCCTTCTGCCACAATCCTCACAGCGGGGCAAGCCGGTTTAGAGGGAATGAAACAGTGCCTGGATGACAAGACTTGTGACTGTGGGGTTGGGTTGGGTTCACAAAGGGGGTGATGTGCTCTGGGAAATCTGAGAGGGGGCAAAAGCCGGGACCTCTCCTCGTCAGAAGAAAGTTCCTTGGAAGATTCAGATGTGCCTAATGGATGGCTTCCGTTCCCTGGTGCCTAGCCCTGAGGCGTGGCCCATCGTTTTGTTTTACAGAGCAACCTGAACTGGGAAAAAGAAAAAGATGGATTAGCCCTGCTAGATTAGGTTTGTGTGAAGGCACAACAGGAAGGGAAACCTGTTATTCTTGGTACGGCTCAGTCAGCTGCTGTGGCCTAGAGGTGGAGCTCTTGCCTCACAATCAGGAGGTTGTGAGTTCGATCCTAGGTAGAGGCAGATGTAGGGTCTCCTGCTTGGGCAGGGGGTTGGACTAGATGACCCGCAAGGTCCCTTCCAACTCTGTTAATCTGTAAATCTGTGCCCGCCACCTGTGTAACTGATGCGCGATGCAGTTGTGGAATAGTTTGTTGTCGTCATCATGGGTGTTTCGGTTTCCCAAGACAGGAAATGGGGAAGGAGTGGGGGGGGGCATGCATTAAGTCTACATTCTGTCAGTGTTTCCCAACCTTGGCAACTTGAAGATGTCTGGACTTCAACTCCCAGAATTCCCCAGCCAGCATTCGCTGGCTAGGGAATTCTGGGAATTGAAGTCCAGACATCTTCAAGTTGCCAAGGTTGGGAAACACTGTGTTAGATAGAGAAACTTTAATTTGTGTTTCCGCAAAGGGCAGGCTTGGATTCAAGGACTTCGATGGCCTCTTCCAACTTTATAATCTTAGGATTTTACAACAACCCAAAAAAAGCTGGCTGGGGAATTCTGGGAGTTGAAATCCACACATCTTAAAGTTGCCAAAGTTGAGAAACGCTGGTGTTAAGACGCCCATTGGAAGACCTTATTCATCTTCAAACGTTGACAATCTCGCCATAATCTCTCCCTGCATTTTGCACATGCTTTTCTGAACGTATAATCCTCTTTTCCCCCCCCACCTTCAGAACTTGTGCAGGAGACATTCTGTCTTCCTGCCCACTTTCATGAATCAAGTATATACTTTCTACACCACCTCCACCTCCTCAAAGTATTTACATTTACACAAGACTCTTTCCTTCATGCCCTTTTGCCAAAGTATGTCTTGGGCCCTGCACCTGGTCAAACAGGCAGAGCGCTTCCACTTTTATGCAGCTTTTTCTTTTGCAATCGGCTTTCTCAGGATGTACAAAATTGTTTTGTCAGTTTTATTGCTGAGGAAGGAAACGGAATGGCCGCTGTGCTCTTCCCGGCCCTTTACTTGTTAGCCTTGCTGTGGTGAGGGTGGCTGACTGTATCTCTGCGGTGGTAGAAACTCACTAATGAAGCCACTCACGTAGTCAGGAGAATATTTCTACCGGTCTCTTTTCCCAAGAGGGAATGAAGATGCAGGCCATTCCTTTTCTACCCTGCCTGGCCTGTATAGTATCCATAGCAATCAACCTTTCAGGTCCTGCTAAAAAGGATGGAAGCCATTCTGAACACTAGAATCTACCGGTTCTACAATCTCTGGTGTGCTGTGGCCTAGAGGTGGAGCTCTTGCCTCACAATCAGGAGGTTGTGAGTTCGATCCTAGGTAGAGGCAGATGTAAGGGTCTCCTGCTTGGGCAGGGGGTTGGACTAGATGACCTGCAAGGTCCCTTCCAACTCTGTTAATCTGATCTGGTGTATTGGGGTGTATTGGGGTAGAGAGGAGTTAACAAACCTAGATTTGGTAGGATAGTGGAAATCAGACGTTGACGGTTGAGTAGAAGAGAAAATGGAACCCAGGCATCATACTGCATAAATGCAACTATCCTGTCCTGCCTCGGGTATGTAAATCCATGCCTCTGATTTCCCCTAAGTTCATATCTCACCCTGTCCAATGTATTTTAAATGTGGAGACGTTTTCCCTCTTGCGCAGGAAAAGCAAAAACAGCAAGCCTCTTCCAGATGGGTGGCTTATCACAAATCAATCGTTGTTCTTCTGCTGCAACTATAAATGGAACCGCACATGACTTTCCACGTTATTATGGATATTGCAGTCTTCCTGTAAACTCATCTCACACTATTTTCTATGTCTATCCAAAGCTACGGCATAAATGCTGTCGATGGAAAGGGGGAAAAATTTATATTCTCCCAAGCAATCATGGGGGTGGGGGTATCCTAGTAACCTTTTTTTTTATTAAAAGAAATTGTTTATTAGTGCTAAGTGCTTCTTACATGTCAAAAAAGTTTGGAAAAGTTTTTCTTTTTAAAATTAGTATTGTAGTGATATTTTAACATTTTTAAAATATATAATTGGAAAAGCATTTTGGCACTGATTTTAAAAAATTAAGGTTTACAAATGGATGCTTGCCACACAGTTTATATTAAAAGTAACTGTAAAGGGTACAGTTTTTCCAATACCCTATTACACAAACTGGAACTAAAAAAAGACACAAAATATACATTTTGAGATTGTGCTAGTCTTTTTCCTGAAAGAAAAGTGCAAACAATAGTGGGAAAACATGAAAAAGTTACAAATGTTTGAATTCCTTTCCAAAGGGTGAGTGAAAAAGGGGAAATCTGCAATAAATGCCTTGTGTGGAAGCAGTTCACCAGTAAAAATAAAGACAGAGAATAATTTCAATGGCCTGATGTGATTCATGGAGAAAATGGAACTTACAAAAAAAAGGTATATATTTTGTATTTTAGTAAAACGATTGAGTTGGTTAATCTAGGGTGTTCTATTAAAGACAAGGATGAATGCCAATAGAGACCCCTCGGGATGTGTTTGGATTTATCTAAAAATATGAGTTGAGTTGCTGAGTGGAGCAGTGGCCTAGAGGTGAAGATGCTCATCTCCCCCTTGGAAGGTTGAGAGTTCAATCCTAGGCAGCGGCAAAAGTTTCTCTCCTAGGGCGCCAAGAAAAAATATCTGCTGTGAACACAAACCCCAGCTTAGGCATCAGGAAGGGCATCCAGCCAGTAAACACTCAGGGCCATTCAGTTGCCCTGACTCCAACCAGAATAAAGGCATTAAAGGGTCAGAAAAAGAAAAAAAGAGTGGCATTGCCTTGGAACTATTTTTGGTCTGATATGCATTATTTCCCTTTTAGGTACAAATTTAGAAAAAAAAAATGCATCACGTTTTCTCAGAACGCATCATCAAAGAATTGACCAAGGGGCTATATAGTATTAAATTAACTTTAAATCCATAAATACAAATGGTACTTTTAGTACATAAAAAATGCACACACAAATTCACACTGTGTCTATTGGGGAGGAAGGAAGCAAAACAAGTTTTTATAGTCTACAGTGTGGGAAGTGAGGAGGCTGGGTTCAACCCACAGGATGAACCCTTCCGAAAAGGTGGAGGCAGAACTTGGATGGTCCATAGTAATGCTGGACTTACAAAGAGAACCAAAATTGGTGTCTTTGACCTGTTATGAAAAACTTCAACTGATCCTTGAAAATCTTGTTCACCACCATAAGTAGAAAGTGCTGGCGGTGGGTGGTACATGTGTGGGTGTGGATGAGAAGGGAGTGGCAGTGGTGGCAGTGATAATGGTATGTGTGCAGGGGATGAAGGCAGCCTATAATTCCCCATTTGTTCTTAACCACTCATTAAATTTAGATTAATTTACTATCACTAAACATGGTTTTACACACACTCTAACGGTCTCCTGGTTTTCAAATTCTCTATTGCCAATGTGAAAGTACCAATAATCCCCATGTTATAGCTTGTTGAACATACTTGTTCCTCACTGCATTGTTTTAGTCCTCACCTTTCTCCTTCCCCTGAACTTGCTGAACATCACCCACATGCAAAAGGATCTCACACAAGAGAATGATGTAGTTATACAATTGCAAGGTATGGCCCAGTCCTCATGGTATCCCCCTTCTATGATTCTGAGTAGACAAACAACTTCAGGCTCCCTAGGCACCAGTGGTGGGTTCCTACCAGTGCGGTCCACTCTATAGCACTGGTAGCAGCCCGCTGGTGATGTTACAGTACCGGTGCAGTCTGTTGCCGGTGCCTGGGCGACACCATTTTTTTGAAAAATTTTCTTCTGTGCATGCCCAGAAGTTGAATTTCCGGCACTGCTCATGCGCTGCCTTCCTACCCCACAGTGAGTCCAAGCAGGGGAGGATGGCTGAGGGAGCGCGTGAGACACTGAAAGAACGGGCGGCAGGAGCTATCTCCATTCCCCTCCCTTCAGCAGTCCGAGAAGCCACGAACGCGCGGTGATGATCCCAGGCATTTTCGCACATTTGAAGCTTCTCGAGCTGCTGAGGGGAGGGGGAATGGGCGGCAGGACCTATCTCAGTTCCCCTCCCTTCAGCAGTCCGAGAAGTCACGCCCACCCGGTCACATGGCTGGCAAGCCACACCCACAAAATAAGACACGCCAACAGAGTGGTAGTAAAAAAATTAGGAACCTGCCCCTGCTAGGCACACACATTTATCCACCAGTCTGAAATTTTCAGAAGTTCTGGTTGAAATTAAATTGGGTTGAAGGAACACAATGATCCTTGCCTTTGAGCTCAGGCATAAGTAAGGGGTTCTTTAGCCCCACCTCTGCAGAATAGAGGGAAACAACACAGTTGGCAATTAGTTTATTACACATTTGAATAATTAACCAATTTTGTATGAGGTTCTTCCTATGGGAGGAATCATGGAGACCTTATCCTGGCTGGCGCATATGGAAGAAGGGCGTTTGAAATTAGGTTGTGCTGGGACCAAACAGGCAAATAAGGAATTGAATTGGACCACATGCTCACTACTTTATGTAACTTGGCCAGAACCCTTCATTTGTCAGATCAGCACAAAACTGGTTAAAAAAAACAGTTATTAGCTATAATACAAGTCAGATTTAGAGTAATCCAAGAACTGACTTTAAAAGGTACTATAGTGAAACAAATAGTCTTTGCATGTTTAATTTATCATAGACTCTGGATGAATAAATAAGAAACTACACTGCTCTGCTAGCACAGAGTCCTGAATCATCTTCCTAGTACACATTTTCTAACCTTCATCTGGCAAAAATTCCTACTTTTCCTCAAGATGCCACTAGAAATCCAGGGGAAACCTGTGGAGGCTGAAAATATAGGACTAATTAATTTGAGTATTGTTGTAATGTAGGAACAGCCTGTCCCACATAGGCTCTTCTTCACAGTACCCATGCTGGCCCCTTGTTTCAAATATGCCAAGGGAAAGAGAAAAGGTATTTCATGGGTTAACAATAACATAGTCTTTTCTTCTGTGGGTAAATCAGGGGTGGGTTCCTACCGATGCGGTCCAGTGCGTAGCTCTGGTAGGGACCCACCGATTATGCAATTTGCGCGTGACGGCTCCGGTGCCGTCTTCGCCCGTCCGTCGCATGCCACCATCTTTTTTCGGCAATTTTTCGGCTTTTTTTGCTTCCTGCGCATGCGCGGAAGCAAAATCTCACCGAAATCTTGTGAGGGGATGCGTGCGTATGCGAGATTTCGGTGAGATTTCACTTCTGTGCATGCGCAGAAGCTAAAAATCACCGAAATCACGCACGCGCGTGCGTCCCCTCATGAGATTTCATTGAGATTTTGCTTCCGCGCATGCGCAGGAAGCAAAATTGTGCGAGGGGGTGCGTGCACGTAGCGTAACATGGCGATCCACAAGCAGCACACCGGTAGCGAGGTAAGAGCAACCCGCCCCTGAGGTAAATCCCATAAAGCCTAAGAAACGTCAATATTTGTCAGGCCCAAGCCCAAAGACAGCACAGCAAAATCCAATCCTTTATTTGTTTACACCTAATGGACAGAGTCTTGCCAAACTCAAACTATAACCCTCTAACCTACCAGATATATGTTCAGATTCTACGGGCTGGCTAACCTGAACCCATTCAGCTCCCCCTCCTCATTTCAACTGTGAAGTCTCTTAATCAGGCTTCTCTTTGAGGGAATATATGGCTTCTTCTCTGGGGAACGTTCTGGGCTGCCAAGACTTGCCTCCACTGGTTCTCCAGTGCAAATTACATCACAGTATTAGAGATTTCACACTTAGCATGTGGAAGTTCTCAAGGCTGATCTTTACAGTACTCCAGACAGACCCGGGGCCTTAAATTCCCATTTAAAATCCTGGAAAGGTTCTATTAGTTAGTGTAGGCAATGAGCTTATTGTCTTTGGTTATTTACACTAAAGAAGAAGAGTATGGAGTTTCTGATTGTAGCCATATGCCCTTGACCCAGTCCGATCTCCCTCTCAGGCAGTGGTTTCAAAAATTTTTACTATTGGTTTTGTGGGTGTGGCTTGGTGGGTGTGGCATGGCTTGGTGGGTGTGGCTTGGTGGGCGTGGCAGGGGAAGGATACTGTAAAATCTCCATTCCCACCCCACTCCAGGGGAAGGTTACTGCAAAATCCCCATTTCCTCCCGATCAGCTGGGACTCTGGAGGCAGAGAATAGATGGGGGCGGGGCCAGTCAGAGGTGGGATTTACCGGTTCTCCGAACTACTCAAAATTTCCGCTACCGGTTCTCCAGAACTGGTCAGAACCTGCTGAAACCCACCTCTGCTCTCAGGCCATCATTTCCTTAACATTATCCTGTTGCTTTCTGAACCACCAAACAAATCAGCAAAGCAGATGAGAGCAAAGAAGGCAGGGCAATATATTATTATGCTAGGAACTCTCTTTATTACTATATTAAGAATTGCTAATGAGGAAAGTTCAGTACTAACCAGATGACTCAAAACTCTAACTCATTATGACACCCATGCCCACTCTCCTACTCACATGAGTAAGTCAGAGGTAGCCTTCCAAGTCCTTGAAGCTGTATCTGCAAGGACAGATGGAATGTGGCTCAGATGCCATTCTGGGAATCTGGTACACTCAACACTTCTCAAACACCTTTAAAACATTTGAACTATTGTACGTCCTTTACGTTTACTTTTAATCCAACTAACATACCGGAAAGTATCAGACAAGCTATACTGAAATTGCAAACTAGCAAAAAGTTTTTCTTAAACAAGTCAAAGTATTTTATCTTTTTAATTAAAAAACCCCCAGAATTAATTAAAAAAAACCGGCCTCATAGCTGATAACAGTAGTTATTTCAGAAGAACTGCTTCATTCATCTGTTGTAGCATGTGCAGCAAGGGCTGGGCTTGCATAACAAGCTTATGTGAATCAGTTGATCAAGTGGTTGAGATTGCACGCAACATGCTCAGCTTGGTTAGTCTTCAGTTTTTCTTTTGGTTTTTTCCTGCTTTTGTAAGTTGGGTGAACTCAACTTGTATGATTATACTGTGGTTCAACATGCTGTGAAACTCCCACCCCCACAATGGTTGATTCAGTAATCATATTAAGCATGTTGCAAGAATTTCAGCAGAGTGTTTTAACATCTTAAAAGCCAATACATTTATAATGACCTTGGATTTCTTGGATTATAATCCCTTTCTATGGTGAACTGACAATGGAGTGTTCTCTTAACTGTGATGGTAGTAAGATGGGAGAGGGCTGGAAATGTGTAGATAAGTCAGTAGACTCACTGCTCAGGAACATATCATCCTAAAATATCCTGGAATGAATGAATGAATGAATGAATGAATCAATCAATCAATCAATCAATCAATGATGAATCAATGAAAACACACATAACTTAACCACAATATAGTTTTATCAATAAAGTTAGTTAGATAAATAAATATAATTTCATAATTTACTTATCTTTCAAAAGGCACCTTTGGTGTCTGTTTTTTGATACTTCACTTGATGGCAAAATAGTTGTTAGTTTTTAAATATGTTGGCTGTGTGTCACACAATAAAATTAACCAATTTTTTTTTTAAATAATAGTGGATGCATTTGCATAGAAGGCTAAGCTGCTTAGTTTTACCTTTGGCTAAATTTTTTTAATCTAATGTGCAGACTCAGCCCTTTTGATTTTTTTTTAATGTGAATGACACACAGTTTTATATCTCTACTCCCGGCCCCCTGAGCGATGCTGTGGATATCCTATCCCATCCCAGAGTCTGGTGGTTGTTCAGGTCTAAGTGGGGCAAAACAGGCTCCAGCTCAACCCTAGCAAGACTGAGTAGCTGTGGGTATTTCGACCCTCTGAAGACAAGGTTCTTCTATCTCTAAGTCTGGATGGGGTAGCACAACTTGTGTATACAGTTCTAGTATACAATCTGGCGGTCCTCCTCTTCTCATAGCTCCTACTCAAAGCATAGGTGGTAACTTTGCACAGCTTCAGATGCTACACCAGTTGCACCCATTCCTGGACCAGGAAGCCCTCTACATCGTCATTCATGCCCTTGTAACCACCTGCTTATATTACTGCAACATGCTTTACATGGAGCCACCCTCGAAGAGTGTTTGAAAACTTCAACTGGTACAGAATGTGACTGCACATGTAGTAAATGGTGCCAGATACACAGCACATGCACAATACCATATCTAACAGAATAATAGAGATTTGGAAGGGACCTTGGAGATCTTCTAGTCCAACCCTCTGTTCAAGCAGGAAATCCTATAACAAAAGAGCCGAGGTGGCGCAGCGGTTAGAGGCAGGTACTGCAGGCCACTTTAGCTGACACTGATCCGCAGGTCAGCGGTTCAAATCTCAAAGGCTCAAGGTTGACTCAGCCTTCCATCCTTCCGAGGTAGGTAAAATGAGGACCCAGATTGTTGGGGGCAATATAAATATACATTGCTTACTGGTGTAAACCGCTTAGAGAGTGCTTGCACTGTGAGGCGGTATATAAATCTCACAAAATAAAATAAAATAAATAAATTTCAGACAAATGGTTGTCCAATCTCTTCTCAAAAACTTCCAGTGTTGGAGGAGCATTCACAACTTCTGGAGGGAAGTCGTTCCACTGATTAATTGTTCAATCAGGAAATTTATTCTCAGTTCTAGGTTGATTCTCTCCTTGATTAGTTTCCACCCATTGCTTCTTGTCCTGTCCTCAGGTGCTTTGGAGAATAGCTTGACTCCCTCTTCTTTGTGGCAGCCCCTGAGATATTGGAACATTGCTATTATGTTGTCCTAACCCTTCTTTTCATTAAACTAGACATACCCAATTCCTGCAACTGTTCTTCATATGTTTTAGCCTCCATCCCCCTAATCATCTTTGTTGCTCTTCTCTGCACTCTTTCCAGAGTCTCAACATCTTTTTATATTGTAGCGACCAAAACTGGATGCAATATTCCAAGTGTGGTCTTACCAGGGCATTATAAAATGATACGAGCATATGTGATCTTGATTCTATCCCTCTATTAATGCAGCCTAGGACTGTGTTGTCTTTTTGGCAGCTGCAGCATACTGCTGGCTCATATTTAAGTGACTGTCCACTAGGACTCCAAGATCCCTCTCACAGTTACTACTATTGAGCTAGGTATCACCTATCCTCTACCTGTGCATTTTGGTTTTTCTTGCCTAAATGTAACTACATGAGCTGTACTTGTTGCCAGTGTGTTTCCAGGTGCAATTCAAGATGCTGGTTATCATCTTTAAGTCCTACATGGTTTGCGACTGTGTTACCTGGGGACCATTTTTTTCCAAGAGTCTCTAGCAGATTGGGCATACTGCAGATCCTGTCAGCCAAGGGTGTTGACTGGTGGGAACTAGAAGATGGCCGTTCTCTGATCTAGCCCGTCTTGTGAAATATCCTCTCCTTAGAAATTAAAATGGCCCGAAACTTGTTGCCTTTCTCAAGGCTTTAAAAACTTGCCTATGTACCTGGGCCTAGGGTTCAGGTGTGTTAAATGTCCCATGTCTTTGAGCCGTGGTGGCGCAGTGGTTAGAGTGCAGTACTGCAGGCTACTTCTACTGACTGTCAGCTGCCTGCAATTTGGCAGTTCAAATCTCACCAGGCTCAAGGTTGACTCAGCCTTCCATCCTTCCGAGGTGGGTAAAATGAGGACCCAGATTGTTGGGGGCAATATGCTGAACTCTGTAAACCGCTTAGAGAGGGCTGTAAAGCACTATGAAGCGGTATATAAGTCTAAGTGCTATTGCTATTGCTATTGCTATTGCTTACAGTACTTTTCTTGGTTAATTATCTTGGTTGCTGTATGTATTTATGTTTTTATTGTTTATGTCAGGCCGAAGCCATTTTATTTGGGATAGTTGGCCTGCCACACTCTATACCCGTGATGGCGAACCTATGGCACGCGTGCCACAGGTGGCACGTGGAGCCATAGCGGAGGGCACGCAAGCGTTGCCCACCGGCAAACCGGAAGTGCGGAAAAACGCACTTCCGGTTTGCCGGTGGGCTGTTTTTTGCACTCTGGAGGGTTGAGGGAAGGTTCCTGAAGCCCCGGAATTCAAAAAACGGTAAAACAGGCAAAACGGAAGTGCGTTTTCCGCAATTCTGGTTTGCCCATTTTGCTGTTTTTCGCATTCCGGGGCTTCAGGAAGCTTCTCTGAACCCTCCGGAGTGCCAAAAAACGGCAAAATGACAAACCGGAAGTGCAGAAAACGCACTTCCGGTTTGCCCATTTTGCCGTTTTTTGCATTCCGGGGCTTCAGGAAGCTTCCCTGAACCCTCTGGAGTGCAAAAAACAGCCCAATGGCAAACCGGAAGTGCGTTTTTCCGCACTTCCGGTTTGCCCATTGTGCGCATGGGGGGGGGCAATGGGCGTGGGCATGCGAACCAGAAAAGGTTCGCCATCACTGCTCTATACTATTCTATTATGCATTTTTTTATTGTGGGAAAATGGGAGGGGATGGTATGAGGTTGTTAGTATGTAGCCATAACACATTCCTTCTAGAAAGCCAAGGTCATCCTTTGTCTCTGCGCCTCTGCACCTGCACAGAAGGAGATGGGTGGACTCTGCCAGCATGGCAATTGAAGATTGGACAATGTGATGGATTTGTGGGTTTGGGGACAAGGACTTGAACTTTCAGCTGGGTGGTGAAACCCGGGGGGGATTTCAGATTCGGGTTTCACCCAGATGTACCAACATGGCTCTAATAATAAATTGGGACTTTGAGGAATACTTTGACTCGGACTCTGATTTAACTTTGAATGCTATTTGGAACCCTGACCATTTAATTGTTTTAGAGTTTTAGAATTCTAAACCAAGAGTCATGTGGTTGAATTGGGTGGCTATAGAAATTGAATAAATGAATAAAATTTAAGGAAAGACATACTGAAGCTCTGCATGATAGACCCTTTGAGCATACATGCCTCTCCTATGTCATTCCATGCCATCACTATTTCTGCTGCATAATCCTTCAAATGTAGCCTTTTTCCCACCAACTTTGAAAAAGGTGAAATTAATGCTACCACAGGTAGATTTCTATGAGGAAGCAGAGGCCAGGAGGTGGAGTGAAGCAAGAATTTCCATCAAGGGGAGAAGAGATTGCCCCAAAATTCTACTGAATTGCAGGGCTTCAGGGGAAAACAATAGTTCTTCCCCCCCCCCCCCAAATTGCAGACCCCGGCATCTGAACCAGCAATACCTGGCTCATGAGAACTGACCCTGAATTTGCAAAGATACTGTATGGAAACATCCTCCATTTTAGCACCTAGTATTACAGTACATAACTGGGAGAGTTGCAATAACATAGTTATTACCACTTGCTGCGACCAACTCACCATGGCCATCTCGCCACGGGACCGGCGGAAAAGAGTTACACTAATATAGAAGAAATAGTAGAATAGAATCATTAAAGAAAGGATGCCAAAGGAGGGACAAGATGAAATGTGAATGACAAAAATCAAATTATTTTTTAAACTATTTAAAATAATTATATTGAACTGTTTAATTGTCCTGCAGTGAATTGTCTTGTGGCAAGTGGACCATGGCAAGTTGGCCATGGTGAGTGGGCCATGGTGAGTTGTCCCATTCCGTAGTTCAGTGTGATGAATGGAGGTTTGCATCCATTTTATCTGTGAAAGGCACAGTTCAATCACTTTTCCTGACCAAAAATGTGCATTGGAGTAGACCTCTTGACTCTCACAAGCTGTTTGACTAGCCCTTGATCCTTATACCTGGTGCTGTCTCCTGTCCAGTGTTTTTAGTCCTCCAACAGTAGCACTTATTGGTAGCAACCCGGAAAGGGTGTGTAATACAATTGAGTGAGTCCAGAGGTATTTCACGAGAAGAGTCCTCCACTCCTCTGCTCACAATAGAATACCTTATGCCACCAGGCTTGAAATTTTGGACCTGGACAACCTAGAACTACGCCGCCTACGGTCTGACCTAAGCTTAGTACACAAAATTGTCTGCTACCACGTCCTACCCGTTAATGACTACTTCAGCTTCAACCGCAATAATACACGGGCAAACAATAGATACAAACTCAAAGTAAACCGCTCCAAACTCGATTGCAGAACATATGACTTCAGTAACAGAGTGGTCAATGCCTGGAATGCACTACCTGACTCTGTTGTTACATCCTCAAGCCCCCAAAACTTTAACCTAAAACTGTCTACCATGGACCTCTCACCCCATTCCTAAGAGGTCTGTAAGGGGGCGTGCATAAGTACACCAGCGTGCCTACCGTCCCTGTCCTACTGTGCCCATTATTCGTACTCATTTCTTATGCATATACTTTACCTGTTTATACTTATATGTTTATATGTTATGTTCATACTTATAATTGTTTTCTCATACATGCTTGACTAAATAGATAGATGATAGATAGATGATAGATGATAGATAGATAGATAGATAGATAGATAGATAGATAGATAGATAGAAAGATAGATAGATAGATGATAGATAGATAGATAGATAGATAGATAGATAGATAGATAGATAGATAGATAGATAGATAGATAGATGATAGCTAGATAGATGATAGCTAGATAGATAGCTAGATAGCTAGCTAGCTAGATAGCTAGCTAGCTAGCTAGCTAGATAGATAGATAGATAGATAGATAGATAGATAGATAGATGATAGATAGATAGATGATAGATAGATAAATAGATAGCTAGATAGATAGATGATAGCTAGATAGCTAGATAGCTAGATAGCTAGATAGCTAGATAGCTAGATAGCTAGATAGATAGATAGATAGATAGATAGATAGATAGATAGAGATAGATAGATGATAGATAGATAGATAGATAGATAGATAGATAGATAGATAGATAGATGATAGATGATAGATAGATAGATAGATAGATAGATAGATAGATAGATAGATAGATAGATAGATAGATAGAGATAGATAGATAGATAGATAGATAGATAGATAGATAGATAGAGATAGATAGATAGATAGATGATAGAGATAGATAGATAGATAGATAGATAGATAGATAGATAGATAGATAGATAGATAGATAGATAGATGATAGATAGATAAATAGATAGATAGATAGATAGATAGATAGATAGATAGATAGATAGAGATAGATAGATAGATAGATAGATAGATAGATAGATAGATAGAGATAGATGATAGATAGATAGATAGATAGATAGATAGATAGATAGATAGATAGATAGATAGATAGATAGATAGATAGATAGATGATAGATGATAGATAGATAGATAGATAGATAGATAGATAGATAGATAGATAGATAGATAGATAAATAGATAGATAGATAGATATAGATGATAGATAGATAGATAGAGATAGATAGATGATAGAGATAGATAGATAGATAGATAGATAGATAGATAGATAGATAGATAGATAGATAGATAGAGATAGATAGATAGATAGATAGATAGATAGATAGATAGATAGAGATAGATAGATGATAGAGATAGATAGATAGATAGATAGATAGATAGATAGATAGATAGATAGATAGATAGATAGATAGATAGATAGATAGATAGAATGTGTCAGTCTGTCACTCCCCTTCTCTGTCTCTCAGCAAAAGGCAGGAATAGTTCAGCTGCTCCAGTCTCTCTGGGCTGGTCAATCTGATTACACAGCACTGGGTTGCAATCAGCGCGGCCCCAATTCTCACAGGTACCTGGCAGCAGACTATATAAGGGAGTGCCAAGATTCCCCTCTGAGCAGGGGGCACACTTGCCACCTCCCACCCCAGCCAAAGAAGGAGATGCCTGGACAGGAATGCAGCTGGGGGCATGAACAGACTTGAGATCTCCCCTCCAGAGATATAAATTTGAGTGGGATGAGAGGCTTGTGGCCTTTTCCATCCCAGCAGAGCTGCAGTGGTAGAATTGACGGTAAGAGATTCCAACTTTTCTTGCGGAAAAAGGACTTCTGCCCCAACTTAATGACCCTCCCCCAAACATTACCCTACTTGAGAACCTTCCTCTGCCGGGATGGAGCTCTGTCTTATCCATCTGCCTGGAAGTGTTTTCTTCCTTGCTTCAAAGGGAAACCTTTTCCCTCGTGAGGGCCAGGAGATGGATGGGACCTTTAGCAGCCTTGCCTCATGCAAACCTATGCTGAGTTTGTAGTATGAATGTCAAAAGGAAGCTCTCTAAACTGGAAGGTCACTTCAGTTTCGCCAGGTGGATGATGTTTTTTGAAGATTCTGGATGTGGGAGGGGAGCACCCACTGAAATTTCTTGGCAGTCTATGGTGGGGTGGGATACATACTTGGAAATGTAATGTCCTCCCCCGACAGTCAGACGGATGTCAGTGGTGATGGAAGCAAAGAGAGGACTGGAGCTTGTACCATTTGGCAATGGGGGTTTTCTCTCCCATGTTAACCTGTCATTCCTCCTCCTCTTCCCTTCGCACTGCAGATGTCAAAAGCTGCACCCAAGAAAGCAGCAGCCCCTCCCCCACCAGGATGCTCCCTGGACATTAATGATCCTCAGGTGCAGAATGCCGCTATTCGCATCCAGGCCTCTTATCGTGGGCACAGGTGAGGAGGGCAGCCAGTGGAAGGATGACATCTTCACTGGTAGTGAGATAAGGGGTAGCGAGATAAGGTGGTAAGATTAAGGGGCGTGCATAAGCGCACAATCGTGCCTACCGTTCCTGTCCTAATGTACCCATATATTCATACCTCTTTTACTCTTACTCATGCTTGTAATATTACATATATATTCAATCATGTTTTACTGTTTGTACTTTGCTTATAATCATATATGCTTGACAAATAATCAAATACAAATACAAATAAGGGGTTCTTGAAAGACTGTCCGGGAGGACTTTGATCTCTCTCTCTCTCTCTCTCTCTCTCTCTCTCTCTCTCTCTCTCTCTCTCTCTCTCTCTCTCACTCTCACTCTCACTCTCACTCTCACTCTCACTCTCACTCTCCCCCCCCTCTCTCTCTTTAAAAAATTACAGCAACCTTTCTGGGCTAGTGGGTGGTACATAAGGATTTTAGAAATGAAGAAACAATCCCAGGGCAAGATTGGTGCTGCTTCTTAATGTCATCGTTCTCCAAAGTTTGGGACTCTTTGCCTCCACCTTAGCCTGCCTCTATGTTAACTTGTAATTTGGCATTCCTCCTCTAGCATTTTATAACCAAAAAGGGAATCTTCTCAAATGAGGCATTCCAGATGTGAAACATTCCAGCCCATTGCTTACACCATTGCTTATTTTGTAGTCTTTCAGACCCTGGAGAAAGAAGTTTATATCCGTGAGCTCTTTGTGAGGAAATTGGATTCATCTTTATTTTATTTATTTATTTTTATTTATTTATTTTTGTCAAGTACGTGTTGGTAATATACATAGATATAACAGTTTATATACATGAGTACTGATAAGAGGGAACATTAGGACATGGATCTTGCTTTTATATGCTATTATTAAGGGGTTTTTTATATATCATTTACTACTGTTGTCTTTGTATGCTTGACAAATAAAACAAACAAACAAACAAACAAACAAACAAGATCAGCAAATACAAGACACATGAAAGGGGAACTTAGAAGACAGATTGATATATTGGTAAAGTATCTTTGGTATATTTTGTTGAGAGAATGCAGAATATATTATCCTCAATGGTTCAGTTGGAAAAAGAGAGACTTAGTATGTGACAAAGATAGCTTGGAAGTAATTGGGAAAATTACGGTAAGAAGTGATTGGATGTTGAAATAGTATGAAGAAGTGGTGGTATGAAAATGGACGGAGAAGGTTTGCTAGAGAAGTAGTAAAAAAAAAGAAGACTTTTCAGAGAACAAGAGTTGTCACAACAAATATCCTCAATTCCTGCCATGAGCAAAGGGTTAAAGCGGATTATTTCCAAGACCCTTTGCAACTCTTCCATTCTATGATGTTAAGATGACTGGTTTTAGAGATATGATGTGAAGGACATACTCTGATAGGAATCCAATTCAGTGTATTTTTCCAAAATATGGGATTTAATAGCATAAAGATCCTAGTTTTTTTCAGGTTACAAAGAGGTCACACCGAGAGAAGATTATACAGATTATCTTTGCTTCCTCGAAGAGTTTTCTTGTGCTTCAGCATCTAGACTGAATACTTTATTTATAATGCAGCACATTGATGAAGCCTTAGGACTAGTTCTTATCATCACACACCCAACCCTTTTGCACAATCCAGTGTTTTACTTGTTTACAATTAAGCACCCGACATAATTGTTGAACACTCTTACGGGCTTAGAATTGTCCATAGAAAATAAACAAAATGGACCATTCCATTTCAAGAGTAAGCTCGAACTCCAGCAAAATGTAAGCTAATCTTCATTAATAATATTTACACCCATAATGTTATTAGTGTTAATTTTCTGGAACAGAGAAGAACGAGTATCTAACGAGAGGAATTAATTAGTCAGGTTTTGCCCTCTTACACCTAAAGCATTTGCTGTCAAAATAATGTTGTTCAATTAACTGCAGATTAATAATACTAATTTTTAAGTGCAGAAACAAATTGATGTCTAAGTGTTCAATTCACCCCCTCCAAATATCCCAATATTTTTTTTAAAAAGTCCACATAATTTGTTTTGCCCAGGAACTGTTATCATTTGCCTTTTTTGGCAGATCTCTCTTCATGACAGTTTGCTATTGCACAATTCATGAGAACGAGAAATGAGAACAGAGTTTGGCAGCGGGTTACTCTTTAGATCTGTTGAGACTACAACTCCCAGAATTCCCAGGGCAACAGAGCAGATGATCACGCTGCACGGGAATTCTGAGAGATGCAATCTTAACTCATTCCGAGACCACTGGATTGGGGAAAAGTGGAGCTATAAGATTGTGAGCAAAGTTCTGCATGCCTGCTGTTCCAGTCCCTCTTCTCCACTCTCAGGTCTCGCAAGGAACTGAAAGACAAAGGCCCTCCACGGGTACTACAGAACCTCAAAGATGTGATGCTGATAGAAGGCAGTGCAGCCAAGTTAGAATGCCGCATCAGTGCCTTCCCTGACCCCTTTATCCGCTGGTCCAAAGATGGTGTGGAACTCAAGGACGGGCCCAAGTACCGCTATGTCTTTGAGGATCCTGACATTGTGGCACTGGTGGTGCGTGATGGAGGCCTTCCTGACCTAGGCAAGTACACCATCTCCGTGAAGAATCCCTTCGGAGAGTGCTCTGACTCAGCTCGGCTCCTCATAGAAGGTAATGTGACCCTCTTCCCACATTCCCTGCTAAACATAGAGCTATGCATCCCCTGGGCAATGAAGACATTCTAGTGAGTTTCTTCTCTAAGAGAGTGTCTCACTTTGGCGCCCTTCGCTGGGAAAGGTTGCTCTGTCTGCTCCACTGCTTCAAGTTGTAGCCCTGCCCATTTTCTATTCATAGGTCAGGTCTGTCTAATGCAAAAAGCCAACTGCTTCTAACTCTAGCCCTGCCTCTGCCAAGGCAGAGCCTGTCTGCTTTCCTTCTTCCCTCCCTTTCTTCCTTCTAATAAAGCGGTGCTGTTCGTCTAGCTATTCATGGTCCTGTGGAGATGCAGGACAAGCAGTGGGAGAATTTGCTGTTGAATTCTCAGAATAGTTCAGTCATCAAGGGAGGTGGCTGATTTTTGAGACTGATATCCCAGTCAGGTCTTGATTCACATGACTTATCATTCTTGAGTCAGAAGGGAACATTACCAACAAAACAGGACATGCATCACAGTTATGCGTGGATTTATTTACACAAGCTGATACTTGCAAAGCATGTAGATCCTGTAATATCCTACTTCTCCAACTCTGCATTAAGTGAAGAAACTGCCGAGTGGTCATCCTTTGAGCGTCACATGACTAAAAGTTGCCCAGTTGCTACACAAGAAGAGAAGGCAACTAACCCCAGTGCTTCTTCCTCTATTGCACTGAACCAGAACCTCAAAAGCTCCTTGGAGGATACCTCAACAATTCAATGGGACTATATGCCCCAAGAATAGTTTTTCCATAATCATGCATCTGTTGCAATGATTGGAAGAACAGATGGAGCAATGGAGAGAAGAAATAGAACTAGGCAGAAAGACTGCACAATCCATCTTTATAAGCAGCCAAATAACTTAGAATAGCTGCAGACTAATTTATTTATTTATTTATTTGTGACATTTATATACCGCCTCATAGAGCAAGCACTCTCTAAGCGGTTTACACCAGTAAGCAATGTATATTTACATTGCCCCCAACAATCTGGGTCCTCATTTTACCTACCTCGCAAGGATGGAAGGCTGAGTCAACCTTGAGCCGGTGAGATTTGAACAGCTGACCTGCGGATCATAGTCAGCTAAAGTGGCCTGCAGTACCCCACTCTAACCGCTGCGCCACCTCGGCTCTAATTCAAGTCTGGAGAGTGCCCCGAGATAATCCAGGTCTGCCCTAACATATTCTAGAAAAAAAATGGAAATAGGATTTACTACTGTAATTTACTTGCCCTCCATTGTGTCAGAATAACAGAGTTGGAAGGGACTTTGAAAGTCTTCTAATCCAACCCCCTGCTCAAGCAGGAGACCTTACACCACTCCAGACAAGTGGCTGTCTAATCTTTTCTTAAAAACCTCCAGTGATGGAGCACCTACAACTTCTGGAGGCAAGACATTCCACTGATCAATGATGCTCACGGTTAGGGAAGTGTCCTTGAAGAACATTTAGTGGGAAAAGCAGCAATCCCCAGAGCAGGAGTCCTTCTCTCCCCCCCCCCCCCCCGTAATAACTTCTTATTTTATTTTATAGCATACAAAAATTCCAATTTCAATTGAACAGTGTGTTATCTGGGTACAAATCATTTTAGGAAATAATAATCAAAGTGTTTACAACAATATTCAGTGCATTAATATCAATTATATTAAAATTAATAACCATAATAATCAAACTCTTTGTTTAACCAAGTTAACATATCTTCCTTCTATCACTGATCCTTCACTGATCCAGAGCGGGATTCCTGTCCTGCCTTATTTTTAGAAAAGGTTAGCCATGCTCTAAAGAGGAACTCTTTTGCCCCAGGACAAATTTAGCAGTCCCAATAATCTCAGATTTCCTTTCAGATGGGTCTTAATGCGACTTGACAATAGTATATTTCAGTAACGTCAGAGACATTTAAAAAAATATTGCATGATGTTAATTATCAGCTAACATCTCTTTTCTTCCTTTTTTTTCCTTTAACAATTTATCAGAAAAGACTAGAAATAGAAGCACCATTCAACACATTTCGTATTTTACAGCAGTTCCACTCTCTTAGATTTTAGATAGAAATGAATTCATAAAGGGGTTTTTATTGAATACTTGGATTATTTTACACTTTTAGAATGCAAGTTAAATTGTTTTTAAAGGAAGACTACACAGGCAGCAAATGAATAATTACCCTTTCTGTGCCTATAGCCTGTGTTCTGTGTTTGGAAGAGACAGAGGAGATACTTAAATTAGCTGGAAATACGCAGAAATAGCAATAGCAATAGCACTTAGACTTATATACCGCTTCATAGTGCTTTACAGCCCTCTCTAAGCGGTTTACAGAGTTCAGCATATTGCCCCCAACAATCTGGGTCCTCATTTTACCCACCTCGGAAGGATGGAAGGCTGAGTTAACCTTGAGCCTGGTGAGATTTGAACAGCTGAACTGCTGAACTAGCAATCAGCTGAAGGTCGCAGTGCTGCTTTTAACCACTGCACCACCTCGGCTTTTATGATGTACTGAGAAGTGGCTATGGCAGCTCTCTTTGCAACATAATCCCTAACAACATCTGCGGATGTTAAATTGCAATTACTCAACAGTAAAACCATTACAGGAAAAGCAATGCCAACATGTGGAGAAAGACTCACATCTGGATAGATAGCATTAGAATGCTGTGTCCCAGGATTGGTCCTCCCCAGGCAGAAGATGCCTGGTGGAAGGGCCCAGCTCTGATTTTATCTGGTTTTTTTTTCTCTTGCAGTACCTGCCAAGATAAAGAAAGGCCCGGACAATTTAAAAGCCAAGAAAGGCAGCACAGTCAATTTGACAGCTCACATCAGTGGGGAGCCAGCCCCTGATGTCGGTTGGGCCAAGGATGGGGAGGATATTGAAGAGGATGATCGGTGAGTGAAGCCCAGCCCTGGGTATTGGATGGGTGGCCTCAGATCAGAGGCAACTGAGTTAGAACAAAGATATAATAAGAATTTCTGATCTTCCTTCCTTGATCATACAAGCAAGCCCTTGCTGGTAACTTTTAGGCACAGAGAAAAAGCATAGATCTGTGATGGCGAACCTATGGCAGGCGTTCCCAAACTAGCACGTGAAACAATGTCGCCTGGCACACGCAGCCTTGCCTGTTTGTTTTCTGGGTTTCTGGCGCGCATGCTCGAGCGACAATCAGCTGTCCTTCATGCACACAGCAGTGCCGAAAACCGGCCTGTGCATGCACGCCAGCCAGCTGATCGTCGGATGCGCATGCGCGCTAGAACCCGGAAGTTCAGCTTTTTCGGAGCGTGATCCCTTTGTGCGTGCGGCACTGCCGAAAACCGACCTGCGCATGCGCACCGGCCAGCTGATCGTCGGGCGCGCATGCGTGCTAGAACCCAGAACTTCGGCTTTTCCGGAGTGCAGCTCCTATGAGCTTCCGCGCAACCTTTTCGGCACTTCATCACTGGCATAGATGATGCCGTAGCTTAAATGTTTATAGCACGGTGTATAATGTGAACTTCCAACAGTATAATTATTATTATTCCTCTTTCTCCAGTCCTTTCTCTAATGATTGTCAGGTTAAAAAGAGCCTGTTACCCTTTGATTAGGATCCTTTGCATTGACGGGGCACGAAGAAGGCAACCTAGTCCAGATAACTGCTGATTCCCTAGTACAGTGGTCCCCAACCTTTTTGTGATTGAGTACCACTTGGAGGTCCTGTACAGTTGCTGCGTACCACCTGGTTCCAGAGAAACTAAATTCGATCAGATATCACTTTATTTCCATAATTGTACAAGTAGAACACGCAAAGTAACATACACACTGAGATGCAGTAATGAATATCAAAGGGTAACTTGAGTCAAGAGAACATAGTGCTAACAATAACAGAGTGAGATTAACCTTAGCTCGAGAGCTCGCTACGACGCGCACCTTCTCACAAGGGTTCTACTGCGCGACTGCTGAGAGTTCAGAACAGTTACCGTTCCTTTTTTGGCCCCGCGCATCCAGCAACTGGATTCTCGGGCCGCTGGGACCAGGTGGGTGGCGTGTGGCAACAGTTGCAAATCGTTGCCAGATTATCTTGTGTTAGGCAGTAAACATTTTTGTGAAGTAAAAAATAACTAACTAAAAATCGTTCATGACCCCGAAAGTGTTCGCGTACCACCTGGAAGGCCCTCGCGTACCACTAGTGGTACACGTACCACAGGTTGGGAACCACTGCCCTAGTAGAAAGCCGATAAAGTCAGGAAGAAACTTCTTTCTGTTATAGGTCTTAAAATGGGTTCCCGGGTTCTGATTCCCTTTCCTTCCTCTGCAGAGTGTACTATAACATTGGCAGTGACTCAACAACTCTCACTATCAAGAAAGTGACGCCAGCTGATGCCGGGAAGTACGAGATCTTTGTGGAGAACTGCTTGGGCATGGATCAGTCCTTTGCACGCCTTGATGTGAATTGAGCTCCCGTCTCCCCACGGTCTGACCCACCCACCCCAAAGAAACTCTCCTGTACCCAGCTTTCACAGCTGGGGAATGCAATTAAAAACGAACAAACAAACTGGAGCAATAGGGATGTTTTGTTCTCCTGCAATACCCCAGAGCCCAGCTACTTCTCTCCCCGATGCTTTGGGTCTCTCACTTAACACAGGGCAGCTTCAATGAGGGTACAACTTTTCCCTGACTTGCTGGCAAGAATATCTCCCCCCCCCCACTCCTCTACTCTGCTCCAGGGCTCAATCCATTTCTTGGGCAGGCAGGACTATCAGCTTATCCATAGCTTTGCCATCAATATGTCATAAAGCAACGTTAACTGAAAAGCCATCTACCGGTAGGTGGGGGGCATGAAAGGGGCAGGGCAGAGACTACACACCAGGGGTCTTTCCCCAGTGCTGCCAAGGTAGTCAGCCATCCCAGAAGCCTCCAGATTCTTCTGGGCCCATTTTCTTGCTTGACAAAACTAAATAAAACCAAATGACTCTATACTGTTTTGTGAGTTTTTATGATGATGATTTATCGCAGTCAGCCAGATATTATGGATTTTGCATTTTTGGCCGCCTACCGAGTCCTCATTATTATTATCATTAAACGTTTCCTCATAATTCCTCATAAGAGCCGAGGTGGCGCAGCAGGTAGAGTGCAGTACTGCAGGCTACTTTAGCTGACTGATCATTTGAGTTCAGCTGTTCAAATCTTACCGGCTCAGGGTTGACTCAGCCTTCCATCCTTCCGAGGTAGGTAAAATGAGGACCCAGTTTGTTGGGGGCAATGTAAATATATACATTGCTTAATGGTGTAAACTGCTTAGATAGTGCTTGCACTATGAGGCGGTATATAAATATCACTAATAAATAATAAATAATAATAAATAACTTTTGTCTCAGCCCCAGTCTACACCGCATGCAACTTAAAGTCATCGTTAGCTGTTCCAGTGCTGATGTAGTGTTTTCCCTCTTTTCCTGACATAACTTTTATTTATTTTATTTATTTATTAGTGAGACTTATATACCGCCTCATAGTGCAAGCACTCTCTAAGCGGTTTACACCAGTAAGCAATGTATATTTACATTGCCCCCAACAATCTGGGTCCTCATTTTACCTACCTCGGAAGGATGGAAGGCTGAGTCAACCCTGAGCCGGTGATATTTGAACCGCTTAACTGCTGATCAGAGTCAGCTAAAGTAGCTTGCAGTACTGCACTCTAACTGCTGCGCCACCTCGGCTCTTTTGCCATGGATAACAAGTGGTATGCTTCCTCGGCCTTGTGGTTGGATCCACTCTGCTGCCAATAGCTGGGATTGGTATTCCATTTTGCACTGATCTATGAAATGTTTGACTTGGCTTTATGTAATGTATCAATCCAGTGTGGTTTGAAAACCAGGATTCTGCGACTTAAGTGTATTGTAGGAGCCAGACAATTAGGATTAATATACTTTGCATAAATGCACCATGGTTGCCCGTGATTACTAGCTGAGATTTCAACTTGCATTGTGGATAAGCAACCTAAGCACATTCATCGGAACATTTTACAGTTCTTCCGAGTCCACATTCTGTGACTTTGTGCACTTTGTATATATTTGCTGGGGATGATGGGAGTTGCAGCCCTGGCATATCTAGGGCACAGGCTGTGGATTACAGCAGGTTCCTGAAGACCAAAAACATTTGGGACTTCTCAATGAAGAAGGCACCTGCTGGACGCCAAGCGTCTACCCTTTTTCTTGGCAATGTTGCCTCCTGCTGGTTATCAGAAACATTGCAGGATCCCTTTTTCAGTCCGCTGCTCTGGAGATATAAATAACTCTTCCTGACCATATTGGGGATTGTTTCAGTCTCCAAATTTTCCTCGTCACCTTGTCTACGAGAGGACCCAAATGAGGGGAAGAGGAGCAGATGATCTCCGTTCCTTCCAAATCATGTTATGAGTGCTCCTTGACAAAGCTTGTCCTCAAACAGTACATATTGAATTTATTTATTGAACAAATTGATATAAAATGTATATAAGACAAACTCATTAAAAATAATCATCCCATTCCATCCCCATGGCAGTAACAATTCAATCAAATCAGCTATCTGATCATCTCCACCAGTGGTTTCCAGGCCCACTGACAAAACCATGTTTTTAGGGCTTTTTGGAAAAGCAGAAGGGTGGGGGCCAACCATATCTTGGGGGGGGGGGAGAATGATGTTCCATAATGAAGGGGTCATCAACAAGAAGCCTCTTTTTTATGGTCCCATCAAATGACAATCCCTATTCTATGGGATCCATGATATGCCCTGCCTATATACAGTAGATGCAATAGGGAAGAGGCGGGTCGGTCCTTCAAATAACCTGGCCCCAAGCCATGTAGAGTTTTAAAGGTGATAAACAGGATCTTGAATTGCACCCGGAAGCAGATTTCCTGACAGATAGTTTCTTAATGCTGTTAATTCAAAGACACCGCAAAGCTACTAGTTTCCTGTGGACAGCACAAAACCAAGAAGAACATACAGTTAACAGTGGAGAACCCTCCCCCACCCATCTCAAAAAATTCTGATTTTGCAGTGATAATTGCATAATAAAAGCCTCATCTGAAAACACTTAGCAACTCTCTCTTAAGTCACAAAGCTTTATAGGACTCTTAGCAGAAGGGGATTTAATGTTCATGACACACTTTAGATTGTGTTACCATCCAATGCATGATCTATTACAGATAAGCCCTGCCAAGTCTTGAAGAGAAATCAGTTGGGGAAAAGACTAAATATGTGTCTTAAAAGACGGCTCTAGCTTCAGCACCTTGAATTCATTTCTGACATTTCAGGATAGGCAAAATGGCACATTTGTTCCTTGTCTTCTTGCAAGTTTTTCCTTCATGATTCTTGACATCACTTGATCTGTCTTGCAGGACACCCTAGATACCTTACAATATCCATTAAACACTATTTTCTGGATGTGAAATCTTACAAACAGTTCATGAAATACTGTAGTAGGAAACCCACTGAAACCGGAATATATCATCACCATTCCAAGCCCTTAAAGACTGGGAGAAATTAGGGATGAAGTGAGGTAGCCCAAGAACAATAGAGAACTGAAAAAGTCCTTCAAATGCTGATGGTCAGATTATGGGGCTGTGTGTGTGTGTGTGTGTGTGTGTGTGTGTGTGTGTGTGTGTGTGTGTGTGTGTGTGTGTAAGAGTTTGGCAACAAACACCCTAGAAAAAGGACACAGCAGACTCTGGAACTGCTGCAGGCCTGGCTTCTTTTCCCCAATCTCACATATGGCAATCAGCTCTCTACAGTACTAAACATGGGAAGGAAAAACACCTTTCACGTGCTTGGAAACGATTGTGTTTCTAATGACTTTGGAAAGCTGAAAAATCAATCCAGGGAAAGTAATTCTTCATTGTGCTCCCCCGTTCAGCAATAGAAATCAGGATCATTAGGAGTCTGGCTTTGGGCCCATTATTCTCTTTCAGCCCAATTCACCTCATAGGGTTGTTGTTGTTGTGGGGGAAATAGGAGGAGGAAGGAGCGCTAGATAAGTTTGTGGCTTTGAGTTTTTAATAGAAATAATAAAGGCGTGATATAAAGGAAATAAATAAATCTGCCCGAACCCGAGAGTGTCATATCTGATCCATGTCAACCGATAAGTCCTCCTGAACAGGAATCTACTACAGCAGGTGCATCATCTACCCCAGAGGTGGGATCCTACCTCTGATCTACCCTATCTTGGCTGAGCCCAAACATTTTAAGTAGGGTCATTCCTGATACATGTTTGGAATGGTGGAATCACCAACAAGCCCCAAATCTATAGGCTAGATTAGAAGTCAGAAACAGGCAAAACCTAGTTAGTCCTGTGTTATTGTTTCTTGAGTCTCCAGGAGTCGAGGCCAAAGGAAATTAAAGCCGAAAACGGCTAGCCCGGTGCCCGCGCTGCATTTTGGGCCATCTGGAGTTGTGGCTGGGGCTTCGGGCGGAATCGCGCCGCGGGCCCGGAACTTCGCGGGGACGTGAATGCAAAGGCGGGGTTCGGCAACGAGCGGGAAAAGATGTGGATGCTTTGAGCTTTCCGGGCATTTCCCCGCAGCACTTCTCCTTCCTGCGGCTTTAAGGCTGCAAATCCTCTTAGATCCACGAAGAGGTAGAACCGGTGACGTGGCATTCTGACGTGCTCGGAAGCAGAAGGCCGTGTTCCAGCGGAGAGGAGATCTCGCCTCGGGGGCTCTTTCGTGCCCTAAGGATAGTGGCCAGGAGCCCTGCTGACACCGTCTTCCCCACCGCCCGGACCCCTAAGTGGACCATGCTGAAAGCCGTGATCCTAATCGGGGGTCCCCAGAAAGGTGAGCTGATACCCCATGACACCTCCCGGAAGCTGATGTCCATTCGGGCTGGAGGCGGCAGGGCAGCCCCTTTGCCGAAAGAAAAGCCAGCCCACGATTTGCTGGGGGGGAGGGGGAAACCCACCGAAAAAAAAAAAAGAAAGACAGAAAAAGAAAAGAAAAGAAAAGAAAAGGCGAGCCTACGAAGTGCGGGTTTGACGTGTTCCTTTAGCCAACAGCTTTTACATGTAAGAGTATATTTAACTATTAGCTGATTTCCTCACATACACACACCCCACTCCCGGTACCTACTAACCCCTGTTTTTCCTCCTGTCCAGAGCAGCCGGGTCTCTTCTTCGGAAGGACCCTCCCTTCAAATGGCTATGCTGGCTGGAGAATTCTGGGAGTTGAAGTCCACAAGCCTTAAAGTTGCCAAGTTTGGGGACCCCCTGCTGTAATGAACCCTATGACAACCATTCTTGACAAATATATCTTTTCTTTTATGTACACTGAGAGCATATGCACCAAAGACAAATTCCTTGTGTGTCCAATCACACTTGGCCAATAAAGAATTCTATTCTATTCTATTCTATTCTATTCTATTCTATTCTATTCTATTCTATTCTATTCTATTCTATTCTATTCTAATGTCTCTCCCAAACCTTCTCTGTGCCGGGCTAAACGTCCCCATCTTCTTCAACCCTTCTTCACAGTTGTGGCTGGATAGGCTCCCCTTGGTTAATGGGCTCCCTAAAAGGCTGGACGATCTGTGGAGTGCAGAATTGATTTCCACAACCCTGTCTATGCTTCTTTAAGGGCTGCCTAAAAGATGCCCTTTTTTTGGACACCTTTCCCCCCCCCCCCCCTATAACACTTTGTAATCCATTTTGTGCTTCACTGTCTGTTCCCTGCTTCTGGCAGAAGATTGCCAGACCAAAAGGAGGGGCAAATTCTGGTGATTCTGGTTGGCTCCTGATTCTGGAATTGTCTTGCTTTTTCAGGGACCCGCTTCCGGCCCTTGTCCTTTGAAGTGCCCAAACCCTTGTTCCCAGTGGCAGGGGTACCCATGATACAGCATCACATCGAGGCATGCACCAAGGTAAGGGGGTTATTCAGATTAAACTTTGGAAGGGCAGGGCGGCACCTGTTGCCTTACCTTAAATCATAGTCAGGTAATGAAGCAAGCAAGAAAATGAAGTCAGCTATGCCTAATGCTTTTCCTGGCATTTCTAACAGGTGCCCAACATGAAGGAGATCCTTCTGATTGGCTTCTATCAACCCAATGAGGCACTCAACCACTTCCTGGTGTCTGCCCAGCAAGAGTTCAAAATCCCTATCAGGTGGGTGGCCAGTGGCTATTGTCAGGAAAAATGTAAAATCAGGCCCAATGGTATTTGTTTGTTTGTTTGTTTGTTTGTGAGATTTATATACCGCCTCACAGTGCAAGCACTCTCTAAGCGGTTTACACCAGTAAGCAATGTATATTTATATTGCCCCCAACAATCTGAGTCCTCATTTTACCCACCTTGGAAGGATGGAAGGCTGAGTCAATCTTGAGCCGGTGAGATTTGAACCACTGACCTGCGGATCACAGTCAGCTAAAGTGGCCTGCAGTACTGCCTCTAACCGCTGCGCCACCTTGGCTCACTAGTATCTGTCACTCAGGCACTCCTTCTGAATAGTCTGGGCTTAAAAAAAGCCCTGTTGCCAAAAATGTTCCCAACAATCTCTCCAAAATGTTGGAAATGCAAAAAGGAGAGAGGAACATATTACCACCAATGGTGGACTTGCCCTAAAGCTAGAAATTTCTGGAACAAAATTAGAGCCTGGTTGGGAGAAATATTACAGAAAGAAATTGCATTAAAGCCTGAATTGTTTTTATTGGGGATATTGCGCACGAGATACTCAAAAGAAGAAAGATACCTAATTTTACACATAGCCACAGCAGCTAGACTATCATACGCCCAGAATTGGAAATTAGAACACGTGCCCACTGCTTCGATGGTCATCAGAAAAATACTTGATTGCGCAGAAATGTGCAAACTAACAATGCAGATTCATGGAAAAGACGACATGGATTTCTACGAAATATGGAATAAAGTATATAATTGGATTAAACAAAACCCAAAATTAAAAATTTGGCAGATGAATTGAGATATATTTATAAATGCTTTCTTTACAAGCTGTAATTAAATCAATTTACGGATGATAATCACCGATAATTACGACATGGAATGTACTTAAAATGTATATATAGATTTTGATACGAAACAAACACCTTAATAACGCTGTTAAAGCATTGGACTATTTCTTGTTGTTGTTTGTTAATATGTGTACTTGTTTGTGTTTTGTGTGCTTTGTGTGTTTGTGTGTTTTGTTTGTGTCTTTTTTCTTATTGTAAAAATTTAATAAAGACTATTTTTTTTTAAAAAAAAGCCCTGTTGCATTGGCCAATACATTGGAACATTGTTAACAACTTTGCAAACATCAGAGCTGTAATTTAATCTTTCTTCTCTTAGGGCCTTCCAGATATGCTAGGCCAGATCTCCTGTCACTCCCAAGAGCTGAATTCTGTTTTACCTGTTGATTCCAAATTTTCCATTCCTTTGGCCTGCATCTATGCGTAATTTTTCCTAAGGACTGAGGACTGTGCCTCATGTTGGATGAAGTTAGATGTAATACTTGAAAGGTTATCCTGAAATAAAAAGTAGTCAGTCTATAAACTTCCATTATTAGACAGTCTATAACAGTGATGGCTAACCTTTTCGTAGCTGCAGGCTGAAAGTGTGGACCCCCGCATGTACCCTGCCCTCGTGCATGCACGCGCAACCCCATGCATCAGTAGTGGGTTCTAAATCCCGTCGCTACTGGTTCGTGTGTGTGCGCGACGCTTCTGCGCATGTGCAGAAGTATCCCGGGTGGGTGGACAGAGCCTCCCGCTGCCACCGCTACCAGTTTGCCGAATCGGGCTGAACCGGGAGCAACCTACCGCTGCCATGCATGCACGCGACCCCCCGAGCGAGCCATGAACCCCCCCATGCATGCACACATGACCCCACACACTCCCCCCACATGCGCGCCACCTACCGCGCATGCGCAACAGAGACCCCCCCCAAAACCAGCTAACCAGCGGGAGGTGCACATGCATGCGTGGTGGAGCTGAGCTGGGCGACGGCTCATGTGCCCGCAGAGAGGGCTCTCTGTGCCACCTGTGGCATGCGTGCCATAGGTTCGCCATCACTGGTCTATAAATTTCCACTATTTGGAAGTCGGAGGCTCCAAAGGCGTCTAATAAGGCGAATTTTTAATTTCTATAGGTATCTCCAGGAATATGCAGCACTTGGCACAGGTGGGGGTATCTACCACTTCCGTGACCAAATCCTTTCAGGTAACCCTGCAGCCTTCTTTGTGCTCAATGCTGATGTCTGCTCTGAATTTCCTCTCGAAGAGATGCTTGCCTTCCACCGACAGCGTGGCAGTTCCGACAGCTTCCTCATGCTGGGCACAACGGTAGGAGACAGTCCTGCCTTCCCAAATTGGGTCAGTCATGAAGGAGTGGTTGGGAAACAGAGGGTCAGTTAGCTGGGGAGTCCTGGGACACCAGGCAGGAGAGCCTGGCCCCTTCTTAAGATCCTCTTTCGAAGCTTCAAGTGTTTCTGTCCCCTCAGTGCATCCGTGCCAATCTTGTTTTCTGCAGGCCAATAGGAAGCAGTCTCTGAACTATGGCTGTATTGTGGCAAATGCTGACACACACGAGGTATGAAGGTATGAAGCCAGGCAGAAGGGGGCGGGGTCTGGGAAGGAGGCAGGACCCACTAGTGAGCCGAAAAGAGAAGGCCTTTCTGTGAGTCCTGCCTTCTGCATGCTAGATCCCAGGTTTCCCCTTGGGAATCTTTTTTTCAGCACCGTGTACAACATTGGCAAGGCTCTTGTCACTTCCACCTACGTCCCCCTTTTCTTTTCCAGGTCTTGCACTACGTGGAGAAGCCCAGCACTTTTGTAAGCGAGCTCATTAACTGTGGCATCTACCTATTTACCCCAGCCATCTTTCATCACATTGGGGAAGTCTTCCGACGTAACCAGCAGGAGTTGCTTTTGTGAGTGTCTTTCCCAGCGTTGTGTTTGGGTCCTTCCTGCTCTGGATAGTGGCAGGTCACTCATCTACCATCTCTCTTTTTCTTTCTGTTCATCTCCTCCTCCTGCCAACCTTTTGCCCTCACGCAGGTATTCGTACCTTGGGTAAGTCTCCATCTCTCCCTTTCACCCTGCTGCATGTGCCTTTTTCAACAGCCATTGATGTTCTTTTTTCCCCCTCCATAGAAGGAAACGTTAAACTACCGATAGATAAACGTTAAACTAGATAGAGATCTAGTTTTTTAAGTTTCCCAATTGCTGGAGGAAGTTGTGCTGCTTCCATATTCATTCTTCCTGCGGCTTGAGAGCTTCATTTCCTGGTTGGATATGTGCGCTCTCTCTGTCTCTCTCTCTGTGTCTGTCTCTCTCTGTCTCTGTCTCTCTCTGTCTCTGTCTCTGTCTCTCTCTCTCTCTCTTCTCTCTCTCTGTCTCTGTCTCTCTCTCTCTCTCTCTCTCTCTCTTCTCTCTCTCTGTCTCTCTCTCTCTTTGTCTCTCTGTCTCCCTCTCTCTCTCTCTCTCTCTTTGTCTCTCTGTCTCCCTCTCTCTCTCTCTCTCTTTGTCTCTCTGTCTCCCTCTCTCTCTCTCTCTCTTTCTCTCTCTCTCTCTCTCTTCTCTCTGTCTCTCTCTCTCTTTGTCTCTCTGTCTCCCTCCCTCTCTCTCTCTCTCTCTCTCTCTCTCTCTTTCTCTGTCTCTCTCTCTCTTCTCTCTCTCTCTCTCTCTCTCTCTCTCTTTGTCTCTCTGTCTCCCTCTGTCTCTCTCTCTGTCTCTCTGTCCCTCTGTCTCTCTATCTCTCTCGTCTCTCTCACACTCCCCCTCCCTCCCTCCCTCCCTCCCTCCTCCTCCTCCTCCTCCTCCTCCTCCTCCTCCACTTCCACTTCCTCTTCCTCTTCCTCTTCCTCTTCCTCTTCCTCTTCCTCTTCCTCTTCCTCTTCCTCTTCCTCTTCCTCTTCTTCTTCTTCTTCTTCTTCTTCTTCTTCTTCTTCTTCTTCTTCTTCTTCTTCTTCTTCTTCTTCTTCTTCTTGGAAGCAAATACGCTGCCCCTCAGCTTGTCTTTGTCTCATTCCCACAGAGAGGAGAGCACAAACGGTTGGCAGAGGGCTGAAGCCATCCGACTGGAGCAAGACATCTTTACGGCCCTTGCTGGGCAGGGACGCCTCTTTGCCTACAAAACGGAAGGATTCTGGAGCCAGATCAAATCTGCTGGGTAAGGAAGAGGGAGGGGCTTTATTTGACACCCAAATAGGTTGCAGATTCATACAGGTCGTCCTCAACTTATAACCATTCATTTAGCAACCATTTGAAGTTACCATGGTCCTGAAAAAAAGTGACTTAACCCAGCCCCTACACTTATAACTATCACAGTATTCCTACACTTACACGATCGGAATTCAGGCGCTTGGCAACGGGCGTGTATTTACCATGGTTGCCGTGTTCTGGGGTCACGTATTTGCCATGTGTGACCTTCCCAACTGGCTTCCAGCAAGCTAAGCCAACGAGGGAAGCTGGATTTGCCCAACAACTGCATGATTCAATTAACATTTGCAGTGAGTGATTTGCTTAAGAACTATGACCCAAAAAAAAAGTTGTAAAATTGGGTGCGACTTACTTAATGACTGCCTTGCCCAGCAATAGAAATTCTGGTCCTAATTATAGTTGCCAATCAAGGATGCCCTGTGCTCAGTGGCACATGAGGTGGACAGGCAGTGGTTGCAAATTGGAGTTGAGTGTATCTGTGAGCATGCCAAGGGTTGACTCGGCTGTCTTTGTACAACTTTGTTTTTTTTATAAAGCTTGGCTATTTCTTCCTTGAGCAATTATGCAGATAATGCAAATGAGGGAGAGACTTCAGAAGGTGCCATGAAAAATATGTGTAAGAGAAACTGTTCACCTTGTTTTGAAGTAGCAAACAGGCAAGTAAGAGCAGATGAGAGATTAAAAAAATCTTAGAATGCGCAGAACTGGACAAACTAACACTAGAACTAAATCAGAAAGAAAACTCAGAATTCTTTGAAATTTGGAACCTTTTTTATGATTGGCTAGAAAAGAGAAAAAAAAAAGAAATATAGAAATGTTTAGACTGATAGATAATTTACAATGTATAACTTACCAACCTATAGAACAATAGATAAGTATAATTACTATAAATATATGTATGTATCTATTAATCTATAATTAATTTATAATTAGACAAAAATGAGAAGAGAAATGTTATATATATAGATAGATACAGTCGTATAGAAATATATAAATAAAAGGACAAGGTGAAGACGTTTACCGTAAAAGTTTATATGTCGTGTTTAATGTATGTATGTCTTTTTTAATGTTTATATTTCAAATAAAAATTATTATTTTTTTAAAAAAAGAGAGACCGTGAGCCTTGCTGCTCATTTCCTTTCCTTGCCTTTTGTTTCATAGGCTGTAGAGCAGGGGCAGGTTGCTCACTTACCTTGCTACCGGTGCGCTGCGTGCGCATCACGTTTCGTGTGCGCGCTATGCACGTGCACCCCCTTGCGCGATTTTGCTTCTGCGCATGCGCGGAAACAATCACGCCAAAATCTCGCGAGGGGACGCGCGCGAGATTTCAGCGAGATTTCGCTTCCGCGTATGCACAGAAGTGAAAAATCACTGAAACCGTACACGTGTGCGTGTCCCCTCGTGAGATTTCGGCACGATTTTGCTTCCGCGCATGCGCAGAAGCAAAAAATCGCCGAAAAATTCATGAAAAAAGATGGCGGCTCCTAGGCACCGGCAACCGACCGCACCGGGTCGGTAGCCTCTTGATGACATCACCAGCCCGCCGCTACCGGTGTGATAGAGTGGACCACACCGGTAGGAACCCACCACTGCTGTAGAGCCCTTGTAAATCTCTGTCCTGCTTCTTCTTTCTCTAAGACAAGTCTTCTCTAGAAAAAGAAGAGCATCCAAATGAATTAAGATGTGTGCATCACTTTAACTGAAGCCTTGGTTTTGTAGGTTAGCATCTATCAGGTTTAGACCTGTGGCTTGTCAGACAGATGGCAGGACCACAGCAAAAAAGAAAGAAAATCTGAATTTTTTGGGTGTGTAAATATGGATACTGTGCCCGGTAGAATGTCATCTTCTACTAATTCTGTGTGTGTTTGTGTGGGTTCCTGTTGAGAGCCATTTGATTTCTTGTTTTGTCTCCCAAGAGGCAGGTGATAAGAGGTTAAGTGTGGTGCTTGAGGGTTGGGAGCCAAACATAATAACGCACATGTTCTCTTTGCCAGCTCTGCCATCTATGCCAATCGTCTCTATCTGAGCTGCTACAGCCAGTGTCATCCGGAGAGACTTGTCCAGAACCAACCCGGTGGGCCCAGCATCCGAGGTATCTTCTCCTTCTACATTACATTGTAAGGCAAAAGCAGCAGTACATTTCATTGGCAGGAATAAGGCACATTCTTTGTGTTGTCAAGGGAAATATGCTGTCATCGCATCCAGCTCCATCAGTCCTGTAGATCAGTGCCCCCCAAACTTTTGGGCACCAAGGACCGGTTTCATGGAGAAAGATTTTTCCATGGACCAGAGGGGGTGTGGTTTTGTATGCTCCCTGCATCCCACGGATGGGGCTTCGCTTGTTTGTGTGGACCAGTTGCTGGCATGCCACAGTCCAGTGCCAGTCCACAGACCAGGAATTGGGGGACCCTGGTGTAGATGTCTTGCTGGACAGACCATAATCTTAGGCTCCCAATTCTGTCCCAGGACTCCAAAATGGCTGGCATATTTTCTTCAGCTCCTGGGGGATCAGACAGGGTTTCATTTATTAATACTATATTGTTGTTGTCTGGATTATTTTGGATGAAATGTTTTTTCCCCATTAACATTTTTATTGAGTTATAAAGCAGTGGTTCCCAACCTTCCTAATGCCGCGACCTATGCCCCACCCCCCACGCCCCCACCGTGACCCACCCCGCCACCACCATTTGGGTTCTTTTACCCTCTGCACATGCACAAAGTGTGCTGCGCATGCGCAGAGGGTAAAAGAACCCAAATGGCGGCGTCCGGGCGAAGTCTCCAGATCCGGGCGAGGTCTCCGCTTGCTTCGAGTGTTGCCTCTGGGAGCTTTTCGAGCCCTGTCGCAAAAGGCATGCGCGACTTTGGCAGGGCCGGGACAGGCGGCTGCCCGGAGAGAGCCACCCCCTTCACAGAGTCTCTTCCGTCTACCTGTAGTGTTCAGGGCGAAGGGTATGGCTCTCTCCGGGCAGCCGCCTGTCCCGGCCCTGCCAAAGTAGCGCACGCCTTTCGCAGGGGTGAAATGCTCCCGGTTCGTTCTTGCCTGTCGGTCGTCACAGAGCCGATGGAGCCGGTGGCGGTCGCGGCATGGGGCTTCCCCTGCCCGCTTCCCCCGCCCACCTGGATGCTGCCATTTGAGTTCTTTTGCCCTCTGTGCATGCAGAACACTTTGCGCATGCACAGAGGGTAAAAGAACCCAAATGGCGGCAGCGGGGTCTGTCGCGGTGGGGGTGCGGGTTGTGGGGCACGATATGGCCAGGCTTGTGGCAGTGGGGGGGGGAGCTGAGGATGCCAGGGTGACCCCTGGGAAATGGTCGTTCGACCCCCAAAGGGGTCCCGACCCCCAGGTTGGGAACCGCTGTTATAAAGTATTGTAAAATACAAAATACAAAGTAAATAGGAAAGCAATGGGGAGGGAAGGGGGAAGGAGAAGTGAGGAATGAGAAGAAAAAGAAGAAAAAGAAGCATTGACTTCCGACTCTGTTACAGTAAAATAAGGCATTGACATTAAATCACAGCTTTTTTGTTTTTTCATCATAATATGAACAAGCCATTTCTATAAAGATCTATCAGTCTAATCGGTAAAACCCAAAGTCAGAGTTTCATTCCTTTTCTACATCAAGCACGAAGTTCAGAAGCGGTCTCCATGTGGAAACAAAAGTACTTATGTTCTTTTCTTTAATCAAAGTGATCAGTTTTGCCATTTCAGCCATCAACTTCTGCAATGTTGAAATGTCTTTGAAGGTGTTTTCCCCTAAGTTGGGGGATTGTCTTGCTTTCCCCATATATTTGGTTCCATAATCTGGCAAGAACTTTCCTTGCTTTGCCACAAGTTTGATGAGTTTGAAGTAGTAATTTTAGCAGCTAAGCTCTGCGTGGGGAAAGGCATTTAGTGTGTGTGTGTGTGTGTGTGTGTGTGTGTGTGTGTGTGTCCGGGGATCACAAGTAACTCAGTGCTAGAGCTGGAAGCCCATATTGTAAAGCAGGTGGCCTCCTCTAGCAAAACCTTCAGAAGAGTGGAAATGACTTGTAGCGGAGATAGGAGAACAGAAGTAATTGCTGCTTATTTTCCGTGCAGGGAATGTCTATATTCATCCAACGGCCTCTGTGGATGCCAGTGCTGTGGTAAGTCTGTGGGCTGGGTGACGCCTGCTGCTTCCCACAAAAGAATGAGGACCCAGTGCCACAATGTCTTGGTGGGAATGAGTAGGGCCAGAGCCGGGGCTATAGGGTAGGCCTGCCATCTCCCGTGTGCACAAATAGGTTATTTACACCTCTGTATGCTTGCATGTGTACAAACAAACTAGTTTTTTTTCCACCTTGAATTTAATTGCAGTATGAAGGGAAGGATGATGTGAGGGGATTTGGGGGGGGGGGGGGTCCTGCGAGAATAACCTTGGCAGTAATGGACTGTGAGAATAACCTTGGCAGACAGGAGGAAGTGGAGTGTAGACAAAATCAGACCAAAGCTATCTCATCTCACAGAAGGAATAGGGGCAGGGAAAGCGCCTTCCCTGGTTCTCTGGAAAGTAAAGATCCATGATAACAATACTATTAGTATTCATGGTTTTGGTTTCTTGTCTGGATTACCTCAGAGGACTGACAGGGAGTATAATGGCTGGTCTTTCCTTTACCCTCCCTTTCTCCCTCCCAATAATAATAATAATAACAACAACAACAACAACGACGACGACGACGACAACAACAACAACAACAATAATAATAATAATAATAATAATAATAATAATAATAATAATAATAATAATAATATGATGTAGGGTTTTAAAAATAGCAATAGTGGTAGCATTTATCCTTACTGTGTAAACCTGAGGTGTGAAACTCGATTTCATTGAAGGCCGCATCAGGGTTGTGTTTGACCTCGGGGGGGGGGGGGGCTAGTTAGGGGGGGGCATGGTCAGCTTGACATTTGTGTCGGGGGCGCCTGTGGTGGATCGAGTGCTCTGCCAGAAAAAGTGGGTTTTCGAGCTCCGTTTTCAGCTGCAACAGTCTCCTGCAACCCTCTGCCAATGAAAATGGAGCTCGGGAGGGCTGTGCACAGCCCTCCCAAGCTCCGTTTTCATTGGCAGAGGCACTGCGGGCCGGTCCTTCGCTGCTTCCAGCGGGCCTTGAGTTTGACACCCCTGATGTAAACCGTCTCATAGCACTTTACGGCGCACCCTGGGTGGTTTACAATTCAAGCATTATTTGCATATTACCCCCAACAATCTGGATCCTCATTCTACCGACCTAGATCAACCTTCAATTGGTCTGAATTGAACTCCAGGCTGTGGGCAGAGTTTGCCCACAATACTGCATTTTAACTACTGCGCCATCAGGACGCCTTCTACCCAAGCACTGGTAGAGGGTTTAAAAGGGTGTGGGGAGAGATTATAAAGATTTCTTAAAAAGAGTTCCCCTCACCACCCTTGCATGTGTGGGGTAGGGCTGGGTTTTAGAGCCTGTTCCATCTGGCCCCCTGGTCTTTGCCCCTGAGGAGAAAAGAAAGCTGTGGGCTAAGGAGGGACTCTAATCTGTCAGGTCAGTGACACAGGGGTTTCTCCCTTGGCTTTCCCCTGTAGCTGGGTCCCAATGTCTCCATCGGGAAAGGAGTGACCATTGGTGCTGGAGTCCGAGTGCGTGAATCCATCATTCTGCATGGGGCCTCTCTCCAGGTAAGGTGTTTTCTGAAAATCCTGTAGGCCATAACCTAGTATTTGCACGACTTGCATTTTTAGGAGTATAAATATACAGTCATTTTGTATCTTTGTTGCTGGGCATCCCATAAATTTCCTGCAATTTAAATAATGGCATTTGTGGAAAATTAAATCCTTAACCCTCATTTATTTATTTAGCCTGTGGCAACCCCTCAGTCTAATTCTTACTTTACTTATAGGCACGTCCTCACTAATTATACAAGGGTTGTCCCATTGATACTTAAAAAAATATTAGTGTGTTTTATTAGTGAGTGTTCTTCTGTGGCTCTTTAGATATTGGGTCACTTATGAAACACAATAAAATAGAAAGGCATATCTATTATTAAACCAAGCTCCTGTCTTCTTTGAAACGGTGCAATTTCATTTCTCCACTTTCATTTCCTCTGCAGGCATCCTGTTTAAGAAATGGGGGAAAGATAATCCATCATCTCCCACTTAGATGTTAGAGGTTTGAGTGAAATGGTGGTGCGAGTGCTGGAGCATTCTGCTTTGAGGTGCTGCCTAGCTGCTCTCACCTTGAGGCATTGAGGGTGGCTCAACAAAAATGCCTCCTGAGCATTTTTCTCCCATCCATCTCTCAGTTCTGGTTTTAGTGTAGTTTTTGTAATCTTAATCTATGTGGTTTGTGTAATCTTAATCTATGATGTTTTAATTATTTTTCTTCTTGTTCGTTACTTATAAGCTGCCCAAAGTCACCTTTTAGGGGAGATGGGAGGCATAAAAATTTAATAAATAAGAGGCATAGCACCAGATTCTTGGTCACAGTTTTGCTCAGATTACTACATGCCTGATACTGCTCCTTTAAACATTCACTTGTTCAGCAATCGATGGCATTAGGTAAGGGTTACTTATGACAGCCTGATAGTGGCTGTTATCACAGCATTCCCACAGTTAAACATGATTGCGATCTGAGTACTGTTAACTGGCTCGCAGTTACAATGTCACATCATCCCACAGTCACTTGTTTGCCATTTGGGTCCTTCACTGCTGGCATCTGACAAACAAAGTCAATGGGGAAGCTGGCGGGAAGTCACAAATGGTGATCACGTGACCCTGGGATGTTGCAACTGCACAGGATTTGCCTAATAATGGCTTTTGGGACTGCCACGACTGCTTTCATAAGCTGGCATGGTCACATGACACTGCATCTCATGACTACCTCACTTAGTAATGCAGTTCCTGGTCCTAATTAATGTCGCTAAGCAAGGACTGTTTGTATTGGATGCAACTGTTGTCATTCCTAACCATAAGCAATGTTGCCTGGAATTGGTGGAATCCATCATAATTGGACAGGTCCCTACATAGAACCAATAAAATACAGCATTGAAAATATGGCCTGGAATCGTAGAGACCATAGTTCAAATCTCATTCAGCCATAAAACCTACTGGATGACTTTTGGTTGGTTCCTATTTCTTGGTCCAATCAACAAGTTGTTGTTCTAGATTAGAACAACACATAATGAAGAGGGAAATCTTGTTGAAGAACAAATGAAGAATGAATCACAACCTACAATACCCCGGGACATTAATGCAGTAACACAATGATAGCCTTGCCTTGTATCACATGGGGATGTTACATTGGGATTAGTGCTATCTCTAACAGGTTTTCCTAACAAGTCATCTAGAGGGGTCTATGACAATTCGCTGTAGCCAACTCGCCACAGCCAACTCACCACAGCTGGGACAACTCACTGATCTAAATTGTCCTGAGGCAAGTTGTCTCACAGCACGTTGGCCATGGGTGAGGTGGCCACAGCGAGTTGGCTGTGGCAAATTGTCCCATTTTGCATCTAGAGCAGCGGTTCTCAACCTGGGGGTCGCGACCCCTTTGGGGGTTGAATGACCCTTTCACAGGGGTCGGGAGACTTCGCCCGGATGCCGCCATTTGGGTTCTTTTACCCTCTGCGCATGCGCAGAACGCTTTGCGCATGCGCAGAGGGTAAAAGAACCCAAATGGCAGCGGCGGGGTGGGGGGCGCAGCAGCGAGCACAGTGGTGGGGTGGGTCGCGGTGGGTGGGCGGGGCGCAGGTCGCGGCATTAGGAAGGTTGAGAACCACTGATCTAGAGTATTTGCTTTTCATATTTTTTTAGTGCCCAGCAGGTGGTGCTACTGTGCTGTAAATGTTTATAAGATACTATACTGAATGAACAAAGAGAGTTTTGTTGGTCCTCTTCAAAGCTAACAGATCATTATATCTCCTGTTGGGCTGTGTACTTGTGGCTCAGGTTCTGTGGGCTGCAATTCTCCGGATCAGATGCAGAGTCTTAGGAAATGAACTGAAGCCCTTAAAATGTCTGCTAATGTACTTTCTGAGGCAAGAATCTCTCTTGTACATGTGGGGGGTGGGGAGGGGGGGCGTTCATAAAGATTGAATTGTTTCCCAGCTGCCTGATGACTGCAGAATGTATCAATGAACTAAGTCTTTCCTCCTTTTTCTTCCCCTGTGGCTTCTGTCCTTTTTGCCTGTTTCCTTTTAAATGCATGGGCTGAATTGTTGGAGCGTTGTTTCCCTGCACTGCTTTTTCAACATCCAAGGGTAATCTGTATTGGACCTAGGAAAAATCTGTGGTTCTGTAACATAAGGCATTAATTTTAAATTAAAATTAATTCCGTTTTTAAAATGCCCCAAAGGTTGGGAAGGTGCCAATGTTTAATGTTCTTTCTTCTGCAAGTTCACTGAAATTTTGTGCGATGTAGCCTTTCCTACATCCGAGATGGTGCAGTGGTTAAATGCAGCACTGCAGGCTACTGCTAGTTCAGCAGTTCAGCTGTTCAAATCTCACTAGGCTCAAGGTTGACTCAGCCTTCCATCCTTCCGAGGTGGGTAAAATGAGGACCCAGATTGTTGGGGGCAATATGCTGAGCTCTGTAAACCGCTTAGAGAGGGCTGTAAAGCACTATGAAGCGGTATGTAAGTGTAAGTGCTATTGCTATTGCTATTCCTGGGAAACTTCAGTTATTTGCGGTTCTTTCAAAAAGGAATTGCAGGCAGGGGCTCTGGTGCTCCTGATTTATGAGAGACCTGAACTTTGGCAATGTGTGGCTGACTCCCCATGCAATGCCCCACTCTCTTTTCCATAGGACCATACCTGTGTGCTCAACAGCATTGTCGGCTGGGACAGCACAATTGGACGCTGGGCTCGTGTGGAGGGTACCCCCAGTGATCCCAATCCAAACGATCCCTATGCAAAGATCGACAGCGAGACACTCTTTCGAGATGGCCGTCTGACTCCATCCATCACTATTCTGGGTAAGTTTTGTATCCTGTTTCTACCTTCCCCAATAAACACTTGGGAAAACTTCCTGCCTTTTTAAGCAGGAGTCCCCTGTGGGATTACAGCTCCTCCCCCCAGCCTGCTCTCTGAGCTGATCCTTTTTGACCCACCCTCCCCCTCCCCCCCAACAGGGTGCAATGTGACCATTCCTGCCGAAGTGGTCATCCTGAACTCCATCGTGCTTCCTCACAAGGAACTCAGCCGCAGCTTCAAGAATCAAATCATTCTTTAAGGAGCCACGAATTCACCTCTGGTGACCTCCAGACAGAAAGTTCAAGGGCGTCATGATAATGTAATTTGTGACCATCAGACATACTCCCAAGCCTCATCCAATCTGGGTAGGCCAAGATCTATGGTTTTGGTACCGTCTGCCATGTCCTTCTGGGCTTTTTCAGGGGATGGGAATATGAGCCTCTTTCTAGGCTGGAAGAAGCTGAGTTGCCCCCTCTTCCCTGACTTGACTTGCCAGTAAACCTCTCCAAGGAAGAGGCCTGCCTGAACTTTACCTCACTAAAGGCTTTTGGCAGAGAAAGATGTGTAGCTGAGAGGACACATCTTTGCAGGCTTCCGTGGCCCCCAGATGCCTTTGTTCATCCTCCAGTTAAATCCCATCGGTCCAAAGAGCTCCATTCCTGCAGCTCACACGGCAAAAAGGCCTGTAATTCTCCCTTCCGTGTAGTGTCCCCTTTCTCTCCCCCCTCCCCGGCACTGCCTTGTGAACTTGCTCACTAAGGAAATTGCCAGACGCCGCACCTATACCTGCCTCTGGTTGGTTGTGAGACGGAGGAAGTGATTTGTTTCCATATTCTAGTACAACACACGGCAAATTGAAACTTTGAAATGAATGAGAAAGTGTTGGTAAGAAACCACCAATAATAAAACATATATTGTGGAAAGGTTTGGGTATATTGGCTCCATCCCAGTGAACAAAATGGCTTCCCATAAGGCCTGGAGCAAGAGCTGCTTGTCAGGGGTCCAACTAATGCATCCATAGCAACTCTGAAGCTGACCTGAACAGTGGCCATTTTGAGGCTTCAGTGTTGCCACGGCTACTATTCAGAGGCTTTTGGGAAAGGAAGCAGATAGGGACTCCCAACACAGGAAGTTTCTACATTGCAGTTAGATTCATTTGGTGCCCAACTCTCTCTCGTTTCTCTGGAGAAAGAAGGCCTTACCCATCAGTTTTACCTTTCCACAAAAGAACCGAGTTTGCAAACGCAATGCACCTAGCTGTCTTCTTTTTTATTATTATTTGGAGGAAAAGATCCTTTGAAAAACATAGCGGGTTGGGAGAAATTTATCTCTCTTTCCTCCCCACCCTGTGTTATCCATGTTGTAAGCAGGAAAGTTGAAACAAACATGCCTAAAACATACCCTGTTTTTGCAAGGATTCTCTGTGTTATCATCTCTGTGCTAGCAGTGAGAATATGAATGAATGGTCATCCTGGTTTAATTCTCATCATGTTCAATGATGAGATGGGGGAGGTTAGTTTAACCCTGTACCTTCCAGGGCTTTCTGGGTTAAATCTACGAGGGTGAGTCAAAACGTAATGCCATTTTCTTTAGGACAGGTATAATTACCAACACAGGAACATGTAGCATATATCAAAATGAAGCTGGTCCTCTGTGGATCACATCCCTACTTCTCAACATAGTCACCGTTTCTCTCAATAGCAATGTTCCACCTTCGAATGAGAGCATGTATCCCTGCCTTGTAAATTCTGTTGACTGTTCTTTGAGCGACTTCTTCACTGCAGTTTTCACTTCCTCATCACTGGAATAATGTTTGCCTCTCAAACCCTCTTTCATGGGGCTATAAATCTAAAGTATTGTCCTCAAACACATTTTGTAATCATCTGTGAATGTTCACAGGGGTTTCCCCCTCAGCAACAAGGAATTCAATCACTGCTCTTTGTTTTTGACGCAACTCTAAGGGGGCAGCCATTTTGAATTTTCCTTGCGAGTCTAAAAACCTGAAAAGTAAGAAACAAAATATTTCAGAACGTAAATGATATAATCATTTATAACTGGGAAAAATTTCAGGTATTTTTATCAAAAACTTCACCTGAAATGAAGAAAATGGCATTACATTTTGACTCACCCTCGTAACCAAACATTGACTGGCTTTTTTGAGTCCCTGTAATAAGCTAATTGAACCCCACTAACCACCCAAATGTGGCATTTTTCAAAGTGATGTTTCCCAACAAGCTCCCGTCCCTACAGAATCCTGTGTCCCAAACAGCTGCAATCAATACCTGTCCCTTGAACAGGTTTGTGCTGATCCATCTCTGCTGGTTTTTCTTTGAGTCCTACCAGGGAGCCCCTGGCATGTTCATTGGCTACCCATTTATCAAGAGAGGATTTATCTTTCTCCTGCTACTGGAAGCGTGATTTTCTTTGTAGTTGGTTAATGGCAAAGGGAACCCGATAATGGTAAATTGGCAACTTTAGCTAATTGCTTCCTGCAATCTTTGATTGCTCCCCTCCTCCAGTCTGCAGTTTAGAGCTAACTAACTTGGCAGCCAGCAATACCTCTCTGATCTCATTTGGCCTCTGAAGCTAAGCAAAGTCTGGTCTGGTTAGTTCTTGGACATGAGAGGGCCTGGGAAGCCCAGACTGGGATGTTAAGAAACATCCCATAAGGCAGTGTTTCCCAACCTTGGCAACTTGAAGATGTCTGGACTTCAACTCCCAGAATTCCCCAGCCAGCGAATGCTGGCTGGGGAATTCTGGGAGTTGAAGTCCAGACATCTTCAAGTTGCCAAGGTTGGGAAACACTGCCATAAGGAATGCAGTTTCTGCTGTCTGGAGCCCATGATGGAGTCAGGCTCAACTCGAATGAGGCTCCTGTTTGCTTTCTATTTGCCTCAGAGCTTAAGTAATGACTAGAAACGGAATAGGCAGCTTGGTAAATGAGCCCAGCAATCCCGGGGAAAGCTTTGATGCCTGCAGCATTAGTCACACATTATCAATGTGTTATTCCCGATGATGCTTTGTTGTAGAGCCAGTTGTCAAGAAGGGGAGATGGTGGTGAAGGATGCTGCATCAGAGTTGTAAATATAATCAGCGCTGTCTGGTTTTTGCTCATGTTGTTTAATTCCGTTTAAGAAAGCAGAAATCCTGCTACTCTCTTATGCGATAATAATCCAACTTAATTGGATTAACCTCTTAAATAGATTGTATCGTTTGAACAGCAATATTGCCAAACCTCTAAATAGGTTGTATCATTTGAATAAATATCTTCATACTTAGCTTCACAGATCAGGGATCCCCCCTGGTCCATTGATGGGCACTAGTCCGTGGCATGCCAGAAACTGGTCCGCACAAACAAGCGAAGCCCCATCTGTGGGATACATGTGAAACCATGCCACCATGGAACCGGTCCCTGGTGCCCAAAAGGTTAGGGACCTCTATCATAGATAGTAGTAGCACTTAGACACTACTTCACAGTACTTTACGGCCTTCTCTATGCAGTTTACAGAGTCAGCATATTGCCCCCAACAATCTGGATCCTCATTTTACCCACCTCAGAAGGATGGAAGGCTGAGTCAACCTTGAGCCTGGTGAGATTCGATCTGCCAAACTGCTGGCAGCCGGCAGTCAGCAGAAGTATCCTGCAGTGCTGCATTCTAACCACTGTGCTAGATGGTTTTTGTACTGGATGGAAAAATTGAGGAAGGAATGACGCAAAGACTTGTGGGTTATAATTTATTGAGGATTTTTTTTTTGTTTACTTTCTATAAAGAGGTTACAACTTGCTTCACCAGAAGTCACACGGAAACTAGTAAGACTTCTGAATATGTTTGCAGAGCTTTTTGGCTGCCCTGGCTTACTTCTGAGTAGACATTCAGAGGACCTGCAGATGCAAATAATGCTGTTGATTATTTCAGGATGCATCCATACACATAACACCTACATAACTTAGCTACTTTACCTTTGGTCTCATCAAAATGGAACGTGACCCTCAAAACATTTTTTAAATTATTAAGGTTTTTTTTAAAAAAATAGTAAAAAATAATAGAAATTAAAAAGAAAAAATAGAGGTGCAAGAAAGCAAAAAAAAAATTTAAAGGTGAAAAATCACCTTAAAAAGTGTTTTCCCACTGTCATCATGGCAAGTATAAACAATTTCACTATCTCTTCACCTCCTCTTAATTAGCAGATACAAAATGCTTCATTCCATAACTATAAATTATAGGTAAATCCAATAAGTAACATTTCCAATCTGGGTATTAGCAAAAACATCCAAACGGCCCTAAAGTAATAACATTAATTAACAAATATAAATCTCACCATATCTCAAATCTTAACTGTAAGCAGATGCACATTTAGAAGGTATAAAGTGGTCCCAGTGTCCTACTGTGAACAAAAGATTGATATTTAACATAGCAAGAGGGACAAATTCTCCTTTAAGAAGAACAAGCTCACAAGATCTCTTATTTTAAGTAAAAGGACAATTACAAAGCAATTTAAACACTATCAGATTACATAAAATGACTACAGGGAAAAAGGCCTAAGCACCATGTCAATTGTAAGCAAATCCAATACACAACATCTTTCTAGTCCAAATGTCTGCAAGTTCAAAAAAAAAAACCCCCAAATAACGTCCCATTTTAACCCTGATCAAATAAACCAAGTTTGTATTCCTTCCATTTGTGTAAAATAATCTTACTCTTTAGTCAATTCAGATTATTTATCCTTGTCTCTATTTTTTTTCCAAATTTTAAAAAGACTCTTTTATAAGTCTAGCAAGAATAATTTTTTCTAATTGCTCTTTGGGATAGGCATGTTTATTTCCTATTAATTTTTAAAGCCTCATCCAATATTTTTTTTTTGTATGTGTAATGACAAATTCTTATTCATGTTGCTCTCAGATAAATGTTGCTGTAAATCTTTTTCTGTAACAATTATTCTGGGAACAAACTGTTCCTAAGAACATACAACATTATTGATTAAAAGTCCTGATGCAATTCCTCCAAAATGTCTCCAAACTTTTTACCATGTTATGTCTCCAATATCAAAAGTCATTTTTTTCTTTCCCATAAAAATGCATTTTTTTTGTTTTAAAAATTAATTTCAAAGTCTTAATATTCAAAATCAAATATTCTAATTTTTTTCGCACCTTTAGTCCGCTTAATACTTTCTATAGCAAAAGCCTTATCTTGATTTTTGTGGTTTGTTTTAAAAATTCTTAAAACTTATGAAGATAGTTTAATTTTATTATGTTAAGAACTGATACAGGCCGTGTTTCAGTTTTCCAGCCTTGTCATTTTGAAAGTAATTTATTTAGAGAATCAATAACCGATGTCTGAAAGTGATTAGCATATATATATATATATATATATATATATATATATATATATATATATATATATATATATATATATATATATATATATATATATATATATATATATATATATATATATATATATATATATATATATATATATATATATATATATACATACACACACAAACTTGGTGCCCTTTGAAAGGCTCTGATTGTGGATGCAGCAAATGTGACAAATTCCCTTGGCTCGATGTCTATGGAGATTCTCAGTCATCCAGGACTTGGTTGTCTCAAAAATGCTGTTTTTCAAGCGGCAACTGGACTTTCTGGTTTTTCTCTGAAGATGTTTCGCTTCTCACCCAAGAAGCTTCTTCAGCTCTTGGACGAGAAGCAAAACATCTTCAAAGAAAAACCAGAAAGTCCAGTTGCCTCTTGAAAAAGCACCTTTGAGATTCCCTTGGCTCCTGGTTTTCCCATGCTCCAGAACCCAGTGATGGTGAACCTTTTTTGGCTCGCATGCCAAAAGGGGGTGCGCGCATGTGCTAGCGCGCGCACCCACACCCATGCCCTCTCCCCGCACATGTGCACAATCCCTGTTCTGCCCCCCCCACGCATCCGCACAACCCCCCCCCCACGCATCCGCACAGGCCTCACTGAAGCCTCCAGACTCCTGAAGCCTGGGGAAGGCGAAAAATGGCCAACCGGGCCAACCGGAAGTTCGTTTCCAAACTTCCGATTGGCCTGTTGGGTCGTTTTTCGCCGTCCCCAGGGTTTAGCAGGCTTTCCTGAAGCCTAGGGAGAGCGAAAATGGCTGAAAAGAAGCCGAAAATCAGCTGGCCAGCGCACACATGCGCGCTGGAGCTGACATAGGGCAACACCTCGTGTGCCCTCAGATATGGCTCTGTGTGCCACCTGTGGCACGCGTGCCAAAGGTTCGCCATCACTGCCCTACCCTCTCCTTAACGAGAAGGAACCATATGAAGTACAGCTTGGGAGATCTTGACAAGAGACGGTCGAAGGAGTTGATCTACCCATCGGCTCCTCTTTTCAGCCACAATCATCAGCTCTACTTCATATGCAGAACTGACTTCAGCCTGCCATTCTTCTCCCTGAAAACATTGCTCAGAACCAGTTTCTAAATGATTCCTGTCACTAATAACCATCATGCACATGATATGCAAACCTACCTTATCCACATGATATGCAAACCTATCTTATCCACATTCTGATGATTAGAATTGTTCACAGGTCATTCAATATACTAACTGAATATATAAGAAGGAATAACCTAAATACCTACATTTAACCAGCTGTGGTGAAGTGGTTGGACAGACATTGGGGAAAGCCAGCTTCAAGTTACATAGAAATTACTGGGTGAGTTTGGGTCAATCGCACTCTCAGCCCAACCTACCCTGCAGGGTCATTGTTATGGAGGGTAGTTGTTGGCAAGAGAAAGTGTAGCTCTGAAAATGACTCTGAGCTCCTGAACAAATGATAACATTATGGGTATCTTGCTTGAGGCCTTGAATCTGGAACAAACACCTCCCCATTTATTTCTGATAGAGGCATTTTGACAGAAATGACTAATGCAGCTGTTGACCTACTTGCACCCGTTGCCCAGACAGAGCCTTTGGGTCCTTGGTTGTGAGTTTGGCTTTGGACCCTCCCCAACCCTTTCCTACCACCTCAGGGGTGCCCACCCCTGCTGTATTCGACAGCTGGTCTCTTTTAATCCTTTGCCACTTCTGCCCTGCTAATGGAATTGTGAATTTTATCTTCCCTAAAACGCAAGCTTCTATAAAATGCTGGACTGTGAAACTGGAGGGGAGGGGGATTATAAAGTACTTAACACACCGCTAAGGCTCAGGGTGGGGAGGAATTAAAGCAATAAAATGCCAGGGATTGAGCTGGGGTGGGCAAGTCTTTCCTCTGCTCTGAGCTCTGACCACGTGGCGAATGGCTTGTTGTGCCCACCAGGCTCCCTGGGTGCTTCTGATAATCAGGCCAAGCCTTATCTGGGTAGGCCAACGCTGGAGGGAATAGCAATTATTTTTATAAACCGATATAAACTGATTCCAGGTGCAAAATCTAGCAAGTGAGGAAAGTGCAGAGTTGAAATGAGGTGAACGTGGCTCAGAACTTTGCTGAAAGCTTGAGAAAAGCGTCAGTAAATACACGGGCAAAGATGTGTATAATTAGACTTTTCATAAAGCAGGCTATAAAGTCCGCCATCAGAGGCCCCTGTATCAGGTTAAGTCGTTCTGCCATAAGCGGAGACATCCTTTTGTGGATAAGCAAGTGGCTGAATTATAGGAAATAGAAAGCAGGCATAAATGGTCAATTTGCACAGCAGAGAGAGATAAACCGTAGGGAGCCTCGGAGATCTATAATGGGACCTGCGCTTTTTTAACACATTCATTAATGACTTGGAAAAGGGATTGAGCAAGGATGTAGCAAAATTTGCAGATGATAAATTATTCAACATAGTTAAATCTAAAGCAGATTGTAAGGAGTTCCATGGGGATCTTATAACAGTGGGAGAGTGCATAATGAAATGCAGAGTTGATAAATTCTGCACAGTGCGTTGGGGGGCGGGTGGTGGGGGAGGAGGGAATAGGTTCAGCTACTGTGTTTAGAATTGGCCATGTCCATTAATAAAGAGAAAAGCCGCACTCTGGTCCCGGGCATATTTACAGAGAGTTAAGTCCATGGCTCATTCCAGAAATCCATCAAGATGGGGCAATTTGCCAGCATCCTGGGAAAAAAGAAAAAGAAAAACTAGCATAGGCATTTGCAAAGAAGCTGAGCAAAATAAAATAAACGAATAATAATAGTCTCCCAATAAAACCAACAGCCTTGTCTCTGCTTTCTGTGAAAACAAAACCTAGAAAGAGGGTAGAAGAATAAGGGAAGGAAGATTGCCAACAGCTGTAGTTTCCTCCACTCATTTCTTTCCACTGTGTGGGGGAAAGTGGAGCAGCTTCTGAAATGAACATGAGTTTTACACACACACACACACACACAACACACACACACACACACACACACACACACACACACACACACCATTGTATGTAAAAGTTTACTGATTTGTATTTTAGTGGCTCCCTAAGTGGATAGAAGGTCACACAACTTTTCCACTGCGCACAATTCATCTCAATACTTTTCTCTAAATTTGAATGCATACTTGATTATTTTTGTGCATTTAACATTAAAAAAAAAGTGAACACAGCAGCTACAGACGTTGCGACCCTTTGTCGGTCACCACTTTTCTTTGGCAGAAGCCACAATAATTTCCAAACGATTTGTATTTCTAGGCGAGAGTCATTCTAGTCTTGCTTTTGGATATTTTTCCTCCCCAACTCTTCCTTGCAGAACTTACCTAGCTCAGAAATATTCTTAGGTCCTATGGAGATTCTCGGTTATCCTCAGTCAGAACTGAAGAAGCTTCTTGGGAGAGAAACGTCTTCAAGGAAAAGCAAAGTCCAGCTGCCTTTTGAAAAAAGCACCTTGGGGATTCTTAGTTCCTCCTGCATGGACTTATCTATCTTTCTTGTACTTCATGGTTGATTTGGAGCAGGGGTGGCCAAACTGTGTTCTTTGAGGACCTGTGGACTTCAACTCCCAGAATTCCTGAGCTAGCCATGCATGCATGGCTGGCTCAGGAATTCTGGGCGTTGAAGTCCACAGGTCCTCAAAGAACCATAGTTTGGCCACCCCTGATTTGGAGGTACGGTTGAAATACTTGTTTTGCTAAAACATCCAGCCTCTTTGCAGCTTCCATTTTTTTCACTGACTTTGGGACAATAGATTGAAGACTGAGAAAAACCTCTACCAGAATTTCCCCCAAACTGATTATATCAGCAAAAACAGAACTCATAAATCACAGGAAAAAACCGGCTGAAAAGCTAGCAATGAAGTAGTTACCCACAGGTAATTTGCTTCTACCACGGTGATCTGCATGGAAAATTTTTCAGAAGGAAACTCTCCAACCTCATCCCTACAGTCATTGTCTAAAATATGCAGAAGAAAACCTTGGTAAGGCTGAAATGTTTTGAAATAAAAACACTTTAAAATGAAACAAAAATTGAATTCTTTGGCCACAACCACACAAAGGTCTGGGTGTTTGCCCTTCCCTTTCATAATCAACCATTTTAAAGAAAATTGTTGGAGGAGGGGAAATATTGTTGATTTGTGGGTGGGATAGGGGAACTGTAGGAGTCTGGGATATGATCAGGGGCAGCAATGCATGATTTTGAATAGAGGATTATTCCAAGCAGATAAACAGGTTTCTTCTTCCTTTCCTTGGATTCCCCCTTGTGTATAACACAGAAGGGGTGTGCTTGTGTGTGTGTGTTTGTGTGTAAATATAGCTCAAGAAAATTACATTTAGGTTGCAAGAAACCATCAGTCCAGTTCTGAGTCAGTGTCTGTCTCCTGACATTGTCTCGGTACTGGGAACTGAATGGCATAACATGACATATTGCTACATAATTAAACTGCTTTGCTATGGCCAAGAGCTTGCTAGGAAAAAGCTAGCAAGGATGGGAAACTTCCAGCACTGCCTGTCTGCTAGGAAAAGCTGCGCTCTCGACTTTCAAAATTTCCAGAAGCTGCTAAAGGCATCGGAGGTCTAATACATAAGAAGGAGCAAATTTATCTTTCTCAATAAAAACAATACAGAAGAGAAC